>OU015495.1:9389546-9487046 GCA_907164885.2 Dolomedes plantarius
TACAATATCATATGTCAACGTGGAAAGAAATATTCCAGTTTTAATCCTAACGAGAGAAGTTTTTAATATTTTCCAGATTTTGTTTAGCGCGTAGAAAAATACTTTCAACCACTTGTTTTCTAAATAATACGTTGCTATATGCATTGCATAAATTATTCACTAAATGTGTGGAAAACCAGTAAACGCATTGCCTCATAACAAGATATACCCGATAAGATTTCTCCTTTGAAAACGATCCACTGATAAAACGAGCTAGCGTTGCTGTTACCTTATCAATATTTCTAAAACTATATCGGGAAGCATAACCTAAAAAGTTTTCCGACGTGTTATTCGGCATTACAACGCCAATTAAGCCACTCGTCTTATCTGAAGGTTCCGAAAATTCCGGGGAACCATTCTGCAACGGAATAATCTCTTTTATTCCGTCATCTCGCGGACATGTTTGTGTCGTAACAACCTGCAAATAGCGAATCTGCGCATCGACTCCCTTTATGGCGGAGATAACGGGGACTCCGTGGGGATTTGGCGATCATTAGGACCCCGGAGCGATTCACTTTAATGCCCCGGGGCAACTTGTTGCCAACTTCACTCGAGGAAATAAAACTTTAAAACTTGGGCACAAGACGTGGACAGTAACGACGATATTTGATAATCACCCGGGCTTCATAAAGGGGGAAAAGGAGTTTCATCCACGCGGCGTTATCATTAACGTTCTAAACAAATATGTGAGGCCGTTAAAAAGAAATTTAAATTCGACCCGGAAACACAAGTGGAATGCTCTTGGAACGCATTATATGTGAATGACGCGTATAATGTTGAAAGAAAAGTTATATAACTTGATATAAAAGGAATGCAGGCTAAATATAGTCTATATATATAAAACAGTTCCGTAACTGACTCACTGACATACAACGCACAGACCAAACCGCAGGACCTAAAGGGCTGAAATTTGGCATGGCGATTCTTCTTATGGTGTAGGGGTGCACTAAGAAAGATGTTTAAAAAATTCTTCTCAGATTTTTTAAAATTAAATTTTTAAGCTGTTTTTGTAACTTTTTTTAAGTTTGCATTTAAAATAATAATTTGAGGGTTATAAAATTTATATCACGAGAAAGATCATACAAATTCCTTTAAAATGAAATCTTTTTCGAATCTTTACGTTCATTTTCTGATTTTTGGTGAATTTTTAAAGATTCATTTTTAGAATTTAATTTATTAAATGCTGATCACGTGATTTCTTTTTCTGGTACTTTAAATAAATTTATCGTCACGTGCATAACAACTAAATAGACAAAAAATATTTTTTTTCTTTCTAATGTAGCAGACGATTGGATATTATCCAAAAAAATAAATATCCCTTACGATTTTTTTTATAAATATGTATGTATATAATTTTTACATGAATTGTATACATTGATCGTCGCATTTATTATAAATATATATATTCAATTTTTTTTGCATTAATTGCATACATTGACCGTTGTATTCAATTTGAATGTACTCTGTAGCGAAGCGCGGATTTTCAGCTAGTTATCGATAAAGTTTAAAAGTAGTAGGCTAAGCCCGAAGTATTCTAAGGGTTGACACGTCGGCTCTCGGCCCCGAGGGTGCGCGGTTCGAATCCGTGCTTCTTAATTAAATTTTGTGTTTGTTTCCCTTTAATTAAATAGAGAAAAATAAAATATCAGCACAAACTTTGACTCTATTTGATATAATTAAAAACCTACGAGTTTAAATAAAATAGCTTTCTCGAAGCATCTAAATGGTGAGCACGTCTGGATTCAGTATTCGGTTCGAATCGCGAGGTTCCCTCGGTTGGACTCCCTCGGTTGGAATGGTCATACCGCCACTGAACGCCTATTCCGTGTACGGGTACGTTCACTCGGCAGACTGGAGTGTGCATCCGGGTGGCCATAAGGCTATCGAGAAGGGGTCTGATTTTGCATTCGGTACCAGGGTCTGTGGTTTCGAGTTCCGCTGTCGACATGAATGTTCCGAATCCTTATTCTTAAACTGGGGTTATTAGCATGTAATATCGGTGAGAGAGTGGTAGATTCCGTTAAGAAGGAATTAAATCTTGAAAATATCGACATATTCTATTGGTCAGAGTCACAGGTTGGATTTATAGATTTTATGAAAACACAAGAAGCTTAAAGAAGAAGTGGGGACAATTATCAGCAGAATAACTTAAGAGTTGAACTCACGATTTTGAAGAAAGTACAAAAAGAGTCTTTTCAAGGGGAAAGAAATCCAAATCTTTATCAACGAAAATAAATGGTCTCATAAGAACTTAAACAAAAGTATTAAAGAGAACAAAAGAAGAAAAATTTTGGATACCAATCGTATTATCAACGGGTTATAATGTAGAAAAATGTCTTATTATGGAAACATATAGAACTTAGACATTCCGGAGTGCGATCCTTAATGATTGCTCTAAGAGAAAATGACTGGATACTGGAAAGCAGAAGAAAAATTAAAAGATTTATCAAGATCTGTGTAGTTTGAATAAGATTTAATGTAAAACAACAGGACATGCCTGAAGAACCACTTCCCTAAAATCGTGTTAAGAATGGTGCAGTATTTTAAGTTATTGCAGTATATGTGGCTGGCCCTTTGATTTTTAGAGATAAACAGAAAACCTAGATTCTAATTTTCAGTTGCGCAATTTACTGAGCGGCTCATTTAGAACTCTTAACATCCATTTCAACTCATAATTTTTTGTTAGCCTTAAAAAGATTTATCGCATGCAGAGGGAAGCCTTTGATAATTTATTCTGACCACTGGACTCATTTTGTAGGAGCAGAAAACCTTTTGAAGAACATCAATCTGGAAAAATTGAAAACATCAATCGCTCCGGTTACTTTGAAATTCATACCACCTGTTGCTCTGTGATGGGGTGGATTTTGGGAAAGATTAAATGCCTTATGAAACGAATTCTAAGAAAAGATCTTGCAAAAGTTTCCTTGAGTTACGAAGAAATGGCTACTGTGTGATTGCGAAAGTATTCTGAACTCAGTACATTTAATGCATGTATCTGACGACGTCAATGATTTGGATTCTATCGCTCCAGTAATGTTTCTGCAAGAAAATAGAAATAGCGATGTTTCAGACTTAAATTATTTGGAACAGTTGCATAGAAAATGACTGAACAAACGTTCGGCTAATAGACAAAGAATACTGAAAGGTATTCGTGCCAGATTTCGCATCGAATGTTTAGGACAATCGCGTCAAAGAAACGGGAAGAAAACCAAAGCACATTCTCCCAAACACGGAGATATTGTGCTAGTGTGGACTGAAAATTCAAAAAGAATCAATTGGCCATTTGGAAGAATTTGTGCGATTTATCCTAGCAAAAATGGACTGATCGGAACGGCAAAATTAAAGTCAAATTCTGGAACTTTCATCCGACCAATGTGGAAACTGTGGCCCTTAGAGTTCGACCATGAAAATGTCATCAGTAGCAATGGCTGCACTCAAGATCCTGACTGAGCAGACTCTGCTAGGGTCACCAGTCTTTCTTTGCTTCTGGACTATACGAATTGGATGCGTTTATCAACCACAAAGATGTTTCTGACAGTCATGGATGTTGAGTCTAAGTGATATTTCGCTTAGACTCAAAGGAGGGAGGGTTGAAAACAAGCTACTACTTAAACTCACTTACCCCCGTGTACCACTCAACTCTGAGACTGTTTGAGATGACTTCCACATTCGGTGATGGAAGGACCTAATATCTGTTCGTTGTTCACTATCTATAAATTTGGATATATCTTAATAATATTTTTATAATCTTAGTTTCCATAGAATTTTTTCCTGTCCTCATCATTCTCTCTGTTGCGAAAGGTACCGCCTCGGTACAGCACGAGCTTGGGACGTTGCGGTGAGCAGGAACCCTTTTCTCGGCGGAGGCCGATAGTGTGTTATTCTCCCCCTCAAAAACAAACACCCTGAACCGAAACTGTTGTCATAATTACGAGTGTAGTTGTATTATCTGTTATGTTTTGTCTCTGTTAAATCTTTTTACTTCTTCGTATACAGATAAATCATATTTGTGGCAATTCCTTTGAATATATATACCCCCCCCCCCTGGAAACACTGAAGATTCCCCAGAATGTTCTTAGAGAGAATTTTGACGGTACGAGATTTTCTAACCTACTCCGAATTTTCTTGTCGAGTCTTAAAGTATTCAACACTCTCTTTTCATTATGATCGATAACTCAATTCAGTAAGCAATGTTATCATTCATTGATGTTCACCTGTCTGCTCCCGGAATGCCGAAAGAGGATGGAGTATTAATAGTTCCAATTTTTTTGATTTGATGGAAAATCCGATTTTTTTGATTTGATATAGGCTTGATATTTACCTACACTCTGAGATAAATTCTCAATAACATTACTTGTACGTTGATAGAGCTTATTAATGATGTTTCAGTATATCATTACCATATATTCAGTATATGGTAAATACTGATTAATAATATTCATTATGATTTTACATGACTATGTCGTAAAATTTTAAATATATATCTTTAATTTTTGGTGATATATAGCTTTAAATTTTTAAATTAGAATGAAATTTCAATAAAGTTCCAATAATTTACAATTCTCAAATGCTTATTTTCATTGTGAATTCACCATTTTTAATTTATTAGTTCCATGTCTGTTAAATAGTTTGGGGAGATAAGATGTCATTTGATAAAAAATGTATTGCAAAAACGTCCTACCGTCTGTAGAATTAAAATTAATATTTAAAATTCAACGTATGTTTTGGATATGAAGTGAACAGACAAACTGAATTTAGAGTCCTCTATTATCTGTTAGGCACTACATATTTATGACTATATTTTCGGAGAAAATTGCTAATTCTGTAGTCACAGGAATCCCGTAAATTGATAATTTTAAAATTTATCAGAAATAATATTTTGTAAAAGCAATTAACCAAATTATAATCTCGTACATTTGCATACTTAATCCATTTATGTACAAATACAGCTTCTCCTACATTAAACATGTCGACTATGAGCTAAAAAATATGTTACAAGAAACACAAATACATTGATAAATTTAAAAATCTTATCTGTCAAATTTTCGAGGGTCGAAAGAACACTTTGAATGTTACTTCAAGAATATTCATATATTATTCCGCTCGAGGCAAAAAGGACACACATACCTGAAAATATAGAAAATATAATATTATAATGTAAAACAATATGAAAAGAAGGATATGCACAGATTAAAGCATAAGTATAACTAGTTTAAGAATATAACAGTTCTTAAAGTACTCTTATAAAATAAGCGTCCGTAATTCACCAATATGATAAAATCTGGACGAAAAAAACAAGTGCAATTTATACATAAAAATAAAAACCTGTGCGTGAAACTCTCAAGCTTTGGAAGTGAAACTTATATATATATATATATATATATATATATACATACACATATATAATATATATATATATATGCATTTTCTTGGCTAATGTCCCTGGGGGATGACGACATTACACCCCAGTCCGGTGTACATATGAATACAAGAAATAGAAACAGACAAATGACACAATCACAGAAGAATTTTATTGACAAACGATGACACCGGCGATGGACGATGGGTTGCAGCTCCCCTTTCTAGACGGGGCTCCAATTGCAGGCGGAAGACTCACCGGTTTTCCAGAATATAGCCAAGTCTTATGCGGGAATCGAAAGGATTCGTGGGGAGGCACATGCTGCCTCCCCACGTAGCCAAAGTTCATCTGCTGTACCCGCAGTTGCGGCGTGCCGGGCTAGGAAAGTCCAATCATTGACCAGGCATGTTCGATGGGCGACAGATCTGGTGAACAGACAGGCAAGGGTAACAATACAATCTGGTGGTCTGAGAGTAAATCTTCAACAATGCCTGTAACGTTTGGTTGCGCCATTGTCCTGTTGAAACGTAGCCACAGGCAAACCCTGGAGGTAAGGAAGTTGAACAGTGTGCAAAACCTCAGAGATATAGCGCCGGATGGTAAGTGTACCGGTAATGCGTACTAGGAGGTGCGGGAGGGGAACCCAATACCACCCCACAACTTCGAGTGCAGGGCCAGTAAGAAGATGCATAGCACAACAGTTGAGCAGACTCTCTCCACGGTGTCTCCAAGCTCTAATTCGATCATCGTGGTGTTATTGGCAGAAGCGTGATTCGCCCGAAAACACAATGGCATGCCATTCGGAATTCCATCTTCGCCATTCAGTGAACCATTGGAAACGCAAACGCAATCGCCTGTGGTTTATAGTCAAAGGTAATCGAAGCAATGGACGCCTAGCGGACAGTCCACTGTGCTGCAAACGACGTAGTATTGTTCATGCGGACACCGATTGTTGTGTTACAAACTGTATTCGTTGTGCTATGGTAGCGGATGTGACACTGCGCTCCATCAGTGCCATGCGTACAATATGACTGACTTCCCGTGGAGTGGTGCATGAGGCGGTTGCAATTGCTCATTCCGGACAGTCGTTCCCTCCTGCATCCACCTATTTCATATTCGAGTTACTGTGACTTGGCTACGTCCGACACGTTGAACGATTTCTCGGAAGGATAATTCGCAATCTCTGTATGCAACGATTCTTCCTCGGTTGAACTCCGAAACGTGTTCGAATGATGCTCGTGTTTTTCTCCGAGGCATACTGAAGATGCACACACAAAAAAATTGCACGAGAGAACATTTCACGGTCTTTAAAACTGCTATCTTTTCCCTCTTTATATATAGTTTGTCAGGAGCGGTGCAGTGGCTTATGATGTGCTCGGGCGCTGCAATCTTTATCATTTGCATATTCCATCGCAGTATGTGCAGGATGCAAATTCCATGCTGTTTGGTTCTTTCCTTCTTGGTGTTGCACTTTGAACGGACAACAGTATGAATGTTTGTGTATTATATAATGTACACTGATATATTATATAATGTACACTGAAAAATCGCGAGATGGACGAATTTCTTAAAAGCGGATAATCGTTTCGCCGCCAGTCACGCGATCAGTTCTGGCTTGGCGCAATAGCTTCGCGAGAAATTGATGTCCGTTCGGTCAGCTGATGATTAAAATGATTCATGATTGTCGATTAATGAATTCTGATTGAAACATAAGTATCGTGCCATTTACCATGAATACTTAGAGCTGGTTCTGGAGCGAATGAATGAAGGAGTGCCCCTGTGAGTGGTCTAGAGGTCATAAAACTTCCCTTCTACATGTCTCTCCACCTTCCACAATATTCCTTCTAGAAATCTTGGTTTTTCCTTACATTTATATCAAAAATTTCAACGACCCTCGCATTTGTTAATGTTTTATAGAGACAATCGCACCAATGCTGCTCAGCCTTATGATGATTAGTTAACTACTTCATAACATATATCGCCGTCCTTTTTGTTTGATTGTTGTTATCATAAACTTTTCTTTTTACTCCATGGAGTTAGTTGCGAGTTCTAAGATCATTCATTTGAATCGCCTGGTCTCCGATTCCTTGTCTGCACTTCGAACACCAAGATTGGTTTGATAATAACCTACTTCAAATGCCTTTAGTTTTAAACTTTGACTAAAAGTCCGTGACACGATTGCTTCAGTATTGAAAAAGGATATCTACGAATGGCAGTAACTAAACAACAAATATAACCAAAAGTTGTAAAAATAATATCCCTAACATAACACCGTCCATATAATCTTTATGGTCCATACATATCGCGTGAAATGTCCGCGAAAATTTACACACAGCGATTACTCGTAATGCGAAAGAATTTTGCGAAGCAATCTAAACAAAGCATTTCTCGCATAAATGCATACAAATAAAACGGAACGGGGAAACAGCGGTGAATTTATCCTGTTGCATTAGGAGAGGCTGTCCAGGAAGCGACCAACTCGGGGACCATTTCTTTAGTTTTGTTTAGGAAAAAATTTGGATGAGTTGAGTGTTGGTGAGAAAGCTTCTGGTAGGAAATAAGAGATGTCATTATTAGTTGTTCGGGGAAAAAAGAAGGAGAGAGATTTTGTCACATAGTTATGGCTCCAATGGGAAATGAAAGGAAGACATCAGAATAAACTACTTTACGTCACAGTCAAGGACTTTCTCAAAAGTAGAGACATCTCTGAGAAGATCTATAATAGAGTTGTTCGTCACTCAAATAAAAATTACGGGAACTCAAGGGGAAATAAATATCTGTTCAAAGCTTTGTGTGTCTTTCCGAGGCACACTATTCAAATCCCTTTTTAAAAACTGTGACTAGACTAGCTGTAATACCCAGTCTTGCCTGGTAGAATTAATCTTCAAGTGTGTTTACTGAACATATTTTATGAAATTTCTTTTTTAACCACATTTCTGGCGTCATGGACTGGGAAATGTATGTAAAGATTAAATGGATCCTCTATTCTTGTGTAAGCCGATGAGAAAATACGTCGTTTTCCAAATCAACGCCAACCACGTTTAAATAAGAAGTGCAAGATGGAAATGAACAACCGTAAGCAGACGTTTCAAGAACGTGGAGTTTGAGGAAAAAATTAGTATAAGTTATACAACAAAGCTAAGAATTATCCAAGTTCTGTTGGTTTTAATACGCACGGAAAATTTAAAATGTCAGTTCTTAGAGGTAGTGTTGAAATAAAAATAGGTTGGTTGATTGAGGTTTAATGGCGCAAGATCAAGAAAGGACATGCTGCGCCAAGTTGAAGCAAACATAAGTGAAAGAAACTAAACAAAAACTTGCAGATTATAGAATTCTTTGTACTGAGAAATACTATTTAAGTAAATATAAGTTAAAGCAAGAAAAAAATGCAGATTATAGAGTAAAGTTAAATAATATTGAAAAATGTTCTTTACGTTACATAACTGAAATTTAATAAGCAATCACGCATCACACACACCCATCAATACTGTTAGACTGATTACGCAGCTCTGTTGTTATAGCACTTGACCTCTTAAAACAATAGAATACAGTAGTAGGTATAGTATACAGATTTTGAAAAAGAGTACAGCGCTCAAATTTATATCAGTATCGATAGATTGTTCAATTATGTAATTTTTACCAATGCGACAGACACTTTGTCCCGAGGAAATCACACCATACACGTCACGACTTTTGTGGTCTACTTTATGACTAGAGAGACATCTAAGTGAAAAGACGTCGATTTCTATGGCAGCAGCAAAGAAAGGTTTGTGCTTCAGCCCGGGTCCGAACCCGAGCCCAGGGGGGGGGGGGGGGGAAGCTCACGAGACATACCACCATTCGAATCGGGAAGAAAATTTTTTTCTTAATCGTCCAGGTTTCCAGAGATGGCGATTACAAGCTTTGAAAGATAAAATGATTTTTTTGTCGTCTTTACATGTTTGGTCTTTTTATATTGCATCTTTTATTAATTTTTTTGTTTTGTAAATTTTGTTAGGAAAAACTATGGAATTGCATAGATCAGTTTTTTACCATGACAACTTCACTCGATCTCATCGATTTATCTACTGCTGTACGGCATTTGCGTAAACACTATAAAGTTTGCGGTGTTTCAATTTGAACGTGAACTCGCATTAATGGGAATTTAAGGAGACGTGGCTACACTACCTACTAGCCTCATTATAATTTAAATATAGTTTATTTTCTAAGATAACTTTTGCAGTATGCAGATTCATTCCTTTAGAAGTTAGTATATATATAAGTTAGGATGAATCTGGGCTTAGAGAGCCTGCTCCCATCTATTGGGTATCTTGATAGCTTATTTTCCCTCCTGGGTTCGATCCCAGCGGTTGTATCTTTCACTGCTCGCGGGCCTCTGGGGCTCATCTTAGATTATTGGGAGTTTTATAACTTGTTTTTAGCGGACTGTTAATAACTAATTTTATTTTTCTAAGCTTAACTTTTCTTTACCATACAGAATGATTTAATTTTAATCATCCTAAGCTTTTTCTGGGAAGTCAAGTCTTGATAGTTTAACTTTTCATCTTCTTAATTTTTGTATAATCAGTTTTAAAGATTAATTTTAATTAGTTCACAGTACTTAATTTTTTATCTCACTACATTCATATCTTCATGGACTACGTGTAAAAAGGTGCATTTACTCCATAAATTAATACCGAGGGTAAAGGGTCTTTCAGGCCTTATTAGGCACCTCATATAAGTTCTCTGTCTATGTCTTTAGAGAGGATAGAGGGTGACGGGGGTAGCTAAGTAGCTGTTGGCTTTTGATAGAAGTTCACTGCCTTGTTACGAGAATTGATAATTCTTTAATTTGTTTCGTTTATCGAAAGTTTCGATGCTTTTTCCTAAAATAAACGTTTAGTTATTGTTACAAAGCAGTTGTCTTTTCCTTCCTCCTGTTGTCTTACCTACCTTTTATTTGAGCAATTGTTTTTAGATTCAACTTTTATTTTATTGGGCAAGATGCTTATTTTGTAGAAAAGTTGAAACAAATTTTTTAAATAAAAATTAATCATGATGTAAGTTATAATAAAATTTTCTTAGGTAAGTAGTGCTTTTAATGTAGAAGTAATATTTAAAGTTTGAAATGAAAAGAAAAATTGAGGCGTTCCCGTTGAAAAGAAGAATGTGCCAAAATTTCCCAAGAGTATTTTTTTACTCATAGAAGGATTTTTCCGAGGCAAATGGTATGGGAAAGGGAGATAAGTGCCTAGCTAGTTTGCTTTAGTTCTGTGCTAGTCATTTACCTCCTTTTCCACGCCATTAGTATTGGAAAAAATCCTTGTATCAATGAAAAAATACTTTTGTGAAATTTTAGCACTTACCCTCTTTTCAACGGGAACGTCTCAATTGAAGGACCTCAGAAAACTCAAAAAAAGAAAAATCTGATTTTTATCCATTTACGCAACATTTTTTATCATTCAATGTACTAAGTCCAAGGATTAAAATTCCCGTTCAGTAAATTGCGCTTATTTTGCCTTTAAGATTGGTAGAACATGAGATAAAAACTTTAATCCTAAATTTAAAACGGTGGTTAGTTTGTTGAAGTTATTGATTCTTTTAACAGTTCAGAATTGCTTACACTTGATTTCTTATCGAATGTAAGAAATTTTATGATAAAGACATTTTACCTGTAACTTCAAGTATTTTATCATTTTTGGGTTCTTTTTATGAAGTACAGTACGTCAGAAATTTATAACAAAAACCGTAAATCCCGCCGAAAAAAAAAAATGTTTTTGCATGATTTTCTATTCAACGCCATAGTTCCGATATTTTTATCAACAAAGTTCTCAGCTTTTCACACTTTTAATAGAAGATCAGTTTTCGGAAAAATCCATTGCGTAAATATAAAAAAAAATGGAACATTAAACCAAAACTGAATCCGCCAGCTTTTTACTCGGCAAGTATAAGATTTAGAGTACCCAGAAATGCCAAAATCGATTTTTCTTATCGGTCTATATCTGTTTTTCCGAGAGCCATCTTACCAATCGAATATTTTCCCACTCTGCATTTTGAGAAATCTGTTAGATTTTTTTTGCCGAAATATGTACCATATAATGTAAACAAATTGTATACTATCAAAGCCCTTGATATGTTTTCAATAATTCGACATCGCTGGTAAAAGGTGCCCTACACAGAAGAAAAAATGAAGTTTAATGGTGTGATTGAGTATCACAGAAAGGAAATCGAGTTAAAACTTTAAGGGGTTCGTAGGCGTTGAAAATACCAAAAATCGAGCAAAAATTAGAAATTTTTTTAAACTTATAAAATATGAAAAGATTGGAATAAAATGCATTTAAAATGTGTAGTGAATTGAAAAATGAAAATCCGGTGGCTTTAGAAAAGAAAGTATTAAAGGTAGGCGAAAAAAAATCTTTGAAAGGTCTTTTTCTCAAAATGAGTCATTTCCAGATTTGCAAGTCTTTGAAATGCTCTTTGCGTCACAATTTTTGACGAAATTTTATAAAATTTATAATAAAGACTTCTCTAATACATCAAAATAAAGTTATGTATCTATTTTGTGTTTCGATATTATTCAGGTTATCAAAGTTTAACTTAAATGTATAAAAGTACAAAAATTTCACGAAAATGCGAAGTATACAAATATTTTCTAAAAATTTACTATTCAATGAAAGCACAAAGTAATACATAACTCAGTTCAAAATGTGTTTATATGTAATATAAATGCAAAATGCAGGGGGAAGTTTAACATTTGATCTCAAGGAAAATTTTAAAAAGTAAATTTAAATTTTTAAATGTAAAAAAAATATTTATAAAATTTTATGAAGTGTTAAATGTAGTTATACTTTAATGAATATATATGCAAAATATCATATCTCTGATATAGAAATTTCAAAAATCGCTTTGTAATGTGCACCATCTCTTTAAGTAAATGATCTGTTAATGGAGAACATCTCTTCATGAATGATACATACATACCAGAACGTTAATACAACCTTATGTGTGTTGGAAATGTTCAGTCCAAATTAAAACCCAAACACTCTACAGAATTTGAAACATGAATGAATTTAAAACAATTCATATCAAATAGCCGATTTATTAACGTCATATCTGCGTTTAAACATATTAAAATTTATCAATATTTATTACTTATAGAGTGATGTGTTGTTTTTGTTATTGTTTAATGCACCCTGGCAGGAAATGTTCTAGACTAGGTCCATACACTTTCCTCGCTGAGGGTATGCGGCTCCGGTTTAGAAACTTATTAGCTATGTATTTATTAGCTATGCTTAAACTGCTGTTCCGAAAAATTAAGGGGTGAATTAGTCTTCTGGCTGCACGGAACTTGTCCCTAACAGGAAGGATGTGGTATTTCCAAGTAACATTTTTGTCTAAAACGATACCTAGGTATTTAACTGTTTTTGACCAGTGAAGTTTTTGTGTTACCTATTTGAATTTAGTGATTGTTGTATGATTTTTTTACGTTTAGAAGTAAACATAACACCACCACAAGGGTCGGAGTCCGTCTTATAGACAGGTGCCACCTCCTTTTCGACCGAGCAGCCCCAGGGGCGACATCTGGTGGGTTCGTAACTTCCTACATCTTCTGACCGCTTGGTAGGGATCTCCGGTACGTATTTAGCGTGCCCATATCCAGTTTAGACACGAATGAATTTAACGACGCTCGCTGGGATTTTAAACGATAACCCTCGATACTGAAAGCTGGCGCACTAACACTGGACTACCTCGGGATCACAGAGAGATATTTTACAATGGATCAATAAACATTGAAGCATTCGAACGTAGCAGGAACATGTGCTATCTTAACAAATACAGTGCGAGGACGAAACAGTGTAAGGTATACATAAGACTCGATTCACAAGAATCGAACTTTTGAGTGAATGAATTAAAGAAACTGCTTGAGATATGCTAATTTCGGCATACGCGCTTGGTATAAATACCATGCAGCTTGATTAAACAGAAGAAGGTTTTGTTAAGGTTGATAGATAAGCGAGTTAAGGGAGCTACAAGGTAAGCAGTACAAGGTACAAGTACTTAGGGGGCCCAAAGTTTACGTGGCAGAACTGCTGGTTTGACTCTCTAGGTTGTGAGTATTGCAAAGTGTAGTTTTATTGAATGCTAATATATATTCCGTACAAGTAGTACGTATGCTTATTGCTGTAAAAGCAAATTCTATATGTGCAACGAATTCAATAAACATTGTTTCATGTATAAACTGTGTATCAAATTCATTTAGAGTGCCACTTTAAATTATATACACCCAAGTCTGGGTAGAAGTAAGCTATACTCTACAACAGCTACGTGTCCACGAAACGGCATGCTTGCCAATATAAATTCAAGGCCAGTCGCATTAAATGACCACCTCAGGCATAGAATAGAAAATGACACTGATTAAAAATACGAGAAATTTTAGACGAAAAACGAAACAATATTAATAGTTTAATCTGATGTCTGATGAAATTCTTAAAAATACACAAATATAATTGAATATTTAGTCTAATTTTTTTATAAACTGCTGAATTTGAGACCATGAAAAATAAATTTTGAATATCTATTTCCAAACGTTGTTGCAGCTGGAAGAATTCTACTAACACTACCTGGAACCGTAGCATCAGCCGAGTTCAGTGTCCCATAATTGAAAATTTTGGAGAATTATCCACGAACAATAACGCTAGAGCGATTGAAAGATCTGTCAATAGTTTCTATTGAAAAGGCAGCGGCTAAAACAATTAATTATAGAGATTCAACTAAGTAATTTGCTGCAATAAAGGTTCGAAGAGTGATTTACTAATTTTTTTTTATTTAAAAATTCATATTTAAATTTATTTACTCTTTTTTTACGTTCTGTCATATTTAAATTTTTTACGTTTTTTTAAATAAATAAGACTTTTTAATTTATACGTATTTTATTCCAAAATTATCGTTATTCTAAAAATACACTATTTGTAGTAGGAAAAGTTCATTACTTAGGAACTCCCCCAAACATTTGAAGAGGCGCCGTTTTCAAAATGCCTTAGGTGCCACGATGGACCAGCCCTCCTCTGTATAAATTAAACAGAATTCTACAACCTCTTGATTTCACAACGCTTCATTGAAATTTCATCATCATTAAAAACGATAATATTCATAAACAGTAGTCACTATTAATATCTAAAAATACTAATTTGTGACATAAATAAATGTTAAATTTATACCAATAACCCTTTGTTTTTTCTTCATTCTGGTGGCTCAAAATCCTAAATATTCAACGCCTGTTATAACGAGTGGTAATTATAATGAAAACTGATGAAAAACTCAATAATCTCATCACTTGCGTGAAAATTGAGACTTTTAAATAAATTCTATGTTTAGGATTGCAATGCAAAATCTGGCCGAGCGATGGCCGAATAGTTATGGCGCTGGCCTTCAATGAAAGAGTCTGTGCGTTCGAGTCCCACAATTGGCTTGGATGTTTGTAGTCGTTAGGAATCGGCTTTACGCAGTAGGTACCGGTCTATTTAGCCCTCTTGTAAACAAAAAAAATGACCATAGCGCATCAAAAACAAACAAAAAACGCAATGTAAAACTATTGTTGTCTTTCTCTATATATATAAAACAGTTCCCTCACTGACATACAACGCACAGACCAAACCGCTGGACCTAAAGGGCTGAAATTTTTCATGGCTATACTTCTTAGGGTGTAGGGGTGCACTAAGAAAGATGTTTGAAAAATTGTTCTTAGATTTTTTTAAATTAAATTTTTAAGTTGTTTTTGTAACTTTTTTTAAGTTTGCATTTAAAATAATAATTTGAGTGTTGTTAAATTTATATCACGAGAAAGATCCTAAAAAATCCTTTAAAATGAGATCTTTTTCGAATCTTTACCTCCATTTTCTGATTTTTGTGAATTTTTAAAGATTAATTTTTAGAATTTAATTTATTAAATGCTTATCACGTGATTTCTTTTCCTGGTACTTTAAATAAATTTATTGTCACGTGCATAACAACTAAATAGACAAAAAAAATAGTTTTTTTTTCTTTCTAATGCAGCAGACGATTGGATATTATCCAAAAAAATATCCCTTACGATTTTTTTCTAAATATATATATATATATATATATATTTTTACATCAGTTGTATACATTGATCGTCGCATTTATTATAAATATATATATTTATTTTTTTGGCATTAATTGCATACATTCACGGTTGTATTTAATATGAATGTACTCCATAGCGAAGCGCGGGTTTTCAGCTAGTTATCAAATAAGCATTGGAATGAAAAATAATTAAAGTGTATACAATTTAAAGAGAAAAATAAGTCTTAAAATTAAAATTTAAAGTAGCAGTTAATGAAATCGTAAAACATGGGCTTTACTTCCTATTTATTTATTTCCTAGTTATTATCCTAGTTATTTATTTCCTAGAAAAATGAGCAGTAATCTTTATTTTTTTTATGCATTTGGAGATATTTTGAAAACATAATTTTCCACCTTAGTTAAGGATCTGTCGCTGGACACTGCATTTGGACCAAGTGATCTGCAGGGCCGTTACCCGAGATGTTGAAAAACATATCATTAAAGAAAATTCCATTTGGAGATTTTTGCACCGGTCGGTGTATTGAAATGGTCGCTATATTGGTCCTGTCCTTATAAAGAGCGTCGACTGTCTATTAAGAAAGTGTTTGGGAAGTAGAATTAAATGAAAGAAATCAAAGCAATTGTCCCTGACAAAAGTCTTAGAAAATTAAAAGCTTCAAAACCTGATTTCATTTGAATTCTGCTTCATCTCTTTTCTTACTTTACAAAACATAAAAAATCATTTATCATATTTTTTCCTCTTTCATTTACTTGGAAAAAAGAGGGTGGAAATCTGAGAACCTTTTGATGTGTGAAACCGCACCTCTTAGGCCCAAGGCGAAATTAATCTGCGTTTGGCTTTGCGTAAATGGCCTCTGCCGCTTAAATGATAATTAAAGCTCGGAGGATTTATTTCGAAAAGGTTTCACTCTTGAACTGTTGTGATTCTTCATCCATTTTCTTCAAAGTTCTAAAGGAGTTTTTGCGCAATTTTATACTTTGTTTCATCTAGCTATTCAAATACATAGTTTGGGATGTAAATTGGAATTTTTACCCAGCTATATTGGGAAAAAAAGTAGATTTTTATGATTTAAAGTTTGCTTTAGACATTTCAATGAATTTCATTTTTATCTTCCATATTCTTTCATACATGGATTAGAGCTTTCTTTGTGCCCTATTATGGGTGTTAATTTTAATGCAGTCTCTAGTGCACACAGTCCCAATCTTGTATCCAATTTATATATATAAAACAGTTCCGTAACTGACTCACTGACTCACTGCCTTACAACGCACAGACCAAACCGCTGGACCTAAAGGGCTGAAATTTTGCATGGTGATTCTTCTTATGGTGCAGGGGTGCACTAAGAAAGATTTTTGAAAAATTCTTCTTAGATTTTTTTAAATTGAATTTTTAATCTGTTTTTGTAACATTTCTTAAGTTTGCATTTAAAATAATAATTTGAGGGTTATAAAATTTATATCACAAGAAATATCCTAAAAATTCCTTTAAAATGAAATCTTTTTCGAATCTTTACCTCGATTTTCTGATTTTTGGTGAATTTTTAAAGATTAATTTTTAGAATTAAATTTATTAAATGCTGATCACGTAATTTCTTTTTCTGGTACTTTAAATAAATTTATGGTCACGTGGTAACAACTAAATAGGCAAAAAATATTTTTTTCTTTCTAATGCAGCAGACGATTGAATATTATCCAAAAAAATAAATATTCCTTACGATTTTTTTATAAATATATACATATATATTTTTTACATCAGTTGTATACATTGATCGTCGTGTTTATTATAAATATATATATTTATTTATTTTGGCATTAATTGCATACATTGACCGTTGTATTTAATTTGAATGTACTCCGTAGCTATGTGCGGGTTTTCAGCTAGTCGGTGTATATAAGGAGCAATTCTCAATTTGATGTTCAAAATGTCTGTTACATTTTGACTGCAGATATCTAACGTCGGCTGTAGCAATGTCACACCGATGGATAGGTGCTCATTACGATCATATTTCAGAGTTTCAATGAGGTGTCATCGGACTGAAAGAAGCTGGTTGGGCAAATCGAAGAAATGCTTGACATCTCGGTCGAAGAAATGCAGAGATTAGACAATGCTGGTAAGAGTGTGTCAACAAAGGCAGATTTTTAAGCATCATGACGTTAGTGGTGTACCTAGGACCACAACAGTACGGGCAGACAGAGCAATAAGCATATCAGCTGTCACAGCAACGGATTCTTAGTTATCGACCATGTGACGGGTGACCAGCACAGAAATGTCCAACATGACCATTGACAGACGACTGAGAGAGTGGAATCGTCACTCGCGCAGACCGTTACGGCACTTACCCCTAACGACTGTGCACCGTCAAGTCTGATTACTGTGGTGCTTAACTCGATCAAGTTGGAAGTACGCTGATTGAGGACGTATAGTCTTTAGGGACGAGTACCACTTAAAAATGTGTCCTCACGACCACTGAAGACGTGTCTGGAGACATCGAGAAGCAGCGTGGGGATCCTGCTCTTATGGGCCCTTTGATAGTTATTAGGGGCACACTTAACATCACAGCGGTACGTAGACGACAATATGCGACCCGTTTTGTTGCCGTTCGTCTTTCGCCACTCTGGAATTACTTTTAACAAGATAATGGCCGGCCCCATACGGCACGTGTTGCTATGATCTGCCTTGCCGAACACTGCCTAACACACCTTGATAGCCTGATTTCTTCCCCATAGAGCACATTTGGGATGTCATGGGAAGACGGTTGAAAGTAGCCCGGAATGTTGTCAATTTAACCCGTGATTTGGAGACAATTTGGCAAGAAATCACTCAGGACACCTTCCTGATTTTATCGGGATTCCTGAAATTATCGGTCTATGCCACGTAGGGTGACAGCTTGCATTCAGGCCCTATGTGGACCAACGCCGTATTGACTTCCTCACTTTGCAACGGTCAAACAATGGAATAAATCATTCAATTGTTCTGGAATTTTAATCCCTTTTTTTCGCGCATGTTCTTCATCCACCAGTATATGTCGCAATCGGACAACTCATTCTGGGTGAGTCGATTTTTTGTTATAGTGTTTATATATATATATATATAGCTTAAGTCTGGTAAGAAAACTACAAACATTAAATAATTGTAAATCTCTAGTCACATTTGATTTCAAAGATTTATTCAAGAGTATCAATATAATTGATTTAAATAGGGTAATAATAACTTTAGTAAAAAATCATAATCAATACTTAAGCAAAGAAATTAAACTAAGTCATTTCAATAGGCTATTAGATTTAGTAACTAAACATAATTATATAGTGCACAACAATAGTATATACCTACAGGTTAAAGGTGTACCACAAGGTGGAAATGCTTCCAGTATACTAGTCAATTTATATTTACTATTTTATGAAGTTGATAATATTAATAATATTGTTAATGGCAATTACCAAATATTTAGATATATTGATGACATAATTGTTATTAGTATTAGTAATAATAATATAGCTCTAAATTTTTACCCTCCAAATCTAGAACTAGTACAAAGTAACCAAGAAAAACTTAATGTTAACTTCTTAGATATAAACATAAAAATAAATCCTCATAGTAAATTTACTTTTGATCTTTATGATAAAAAATCAGAATATGACTTTAAAATAGTAAAATATCAAAGTAACTTAACTTGCTTACATAAATCTGTATCTAATAATATTATTGTGAATCAAATAGTAAGAATATATCGGCTATGTTCTAAGGACAATAGGCATAAACATATAAAAGATTTGTTAGTAGTGCTAAAACGTAATTATTACCCTGATAGTCTTTCCAAGCACATAATTGGTTGCTTTAGATTTAATGAATAGCATGTTCTGTTGCTAATAATTAGTAAAACAAAAATAAATGATAATAGTTAGTAAATAACTATTAAAAAGTAAATAAAAACTAGAGTAATTAAAATAATAAATAACTCTTAGTCATAATAAATGTCTAAGTTAGGTTATTATGTCCTATAAAACAGTAACCTAGTAAGTCTTCTAAAGTGATTCCATTGGCTCCATAGTTGCAATGTTTGTAACGTCAATCTACTTGCGGTCTCCTTTAACTTAACTTTCACTTTGTCTGGCGCCAAGTTTGGTGATCTATGATAAAGCCACTGATTCTTCTTCTTCTGTTTCATATGGATTGTACGGTGTCAAAGTATGTTTATTGCTCAGATCATACTTAATAGAAACAATCCATAAGTTTTTAGACAGTATTGGCACCGCTGTGACATGGTACTGTCTAAAAACATATTATTCACTTCTCTATTCATATTTATAACTTATCTTTTCATGTCTTTGGTACCTGGCTGTAGTGGCTTATGGCTTATAGAGATTTTTCACTTACAACTATGTCTAATATATATATATATATATATATATATATTATATATATATATATATATATATATATATATATATATTTATATATATATATATATATATATTTATATATAAATATATATATATATATTTATATATATATATATATATATATATATTTATATATATATATATATATATATATATATATATATATATATATATATATTTATATATATGTATATATATATATATATTTATATATATGTATATATATATATATATATATATATATATATATATATATATATATATATATATATATATATGACAAACTTCGATTCACGCTTGATATTCTATGATGGTTTTGCAGTCTTTCGTACTCATTCAAGACCGAGGCGTCATGGTAAGGCACTCCAACACATTAAATACATACAACAATGTCCCTTTTCTTACGTTTATTCTTCCATTTCAGAGTTAAATCACTCTCCGATCTCATATTAAAAGCCTGGCCTTCCAGCCAAAGTTACAGAGCGTTGTCCTATGCGACTTTCATACTCGGATTCCTTTCAACCACTCTGACAAAAAATACTTTTTAACGCTACCTCGAACAAAGCGCCCTATTCTAGATTTTTCGAGAACCTTTTAAGCTGACCTCATCGCTGTAAAACATAGTTATTTCCCACCAATTTCTTCAACGATGCTCAGTTCTATTAATAGCTTCCACGGTGTTCGCTTTCCGCAAACACGCGCTTGCCGCATTACGTGAATAATCCCAGCATTTAACTTTTTAGTCCGATTTTCTGTAGAAAATTCCCTTTTTGCCACTTAAATTCTAACATCTCTAAAAAAATTCCGCACACACACACACACACACGCACACACACACTGCACCACTGGTTAATAGGGCTAGCCGCTTATTCGGACTGAATCCTAAAGAACCGACACAAATTCTATTGCATAAGCCTAATAGGGCATGTTCGTGTAATCGGACAAGCCGGTTATTAGGACCAAAATTATCGCGTCCGCTATGGTCCGATAAACCGGTACCGACTGTGTATATATATATATATATATATATGTAAGTGTGTGTGTGTGTAAATAAGACATTGAAGATCTTCATTATATTATGTTTATTCAAGTACGGGAATTAAAAACTGAAAAAATTCACTTGAATAAATATCGTATTCTAAACAGTTTAACCGAAAATTTCAAAAATATACCTTCTATCGGAGGTTGAATATTCTTCTTGACAGTTTAAAAGCGACGAATAAATAGCAATAACAAAATATCAGAAATCCGATTCCACTTTCCTTTTATACATTCTACTTTATTCTCGATGTATTTTTTTTTCAATTTTTCATTCCTTGAATTTTCAATTCAAAAGATTTTCTTTCTTGCATCATTCTGATCGCATCGATCAGATTTTATTGTAATTCTATCCGATCGACTTTCGAGGACGTTACGTCGGGATATTTTTTTCACCCATCTCGTTATAAATGAATAATGTTATAGCAAATACAGTTATTTTATTGGCATTTAACGAGAAGTAAATATTTAACTTTTGTTTGTGAAGCGAAATGCAAATGGCATTTGTTGATCTGTGAAGACCGATTTTAGTATTGTAACAAATATGAATTGTGTACTGCTCTATTTTACCAAAATATATTGGTACGTTATTTTTCTGAGGGATCTTGGCAATGATACAAAAGAAAGCAAGATAGATACATATATGACATACATGAACATATATATTATTATCACACATAGACACACATTATTTGCATATATATATATAGAGAGAGGGAGAAACTTTTTTATGGTGGCCAGTAATGGCTCCGAAAAAAAGTGCTTGGGGGTTTTGAGGGTTGGCCGTCGAAAAGAAATTTTTCCATAACGTTAGCAGTGTTTCCCAACCTGTGGGTCACGAACCCCTAGGGGCTCACGAAGGGTTTTCTGGGTGGTCACCATGGCTTAATTGAATTAAAGGAACTGTTTAGCGAATTTCACTGAAAATAGCTTTCAATATTTATTTACCATTGTTGATGACATAATGAAGAATACTTTAACACAAATTAATTATCTACTGTGCACAAGTTATAATCCGGAAAGCAAGTAGAGATGCTAAAAATACATTGTTTATCAACAGCACTAGTCCATAACGGCCTATAACTAAACAGAATAAGAGAACTCTAAAAGTAGAACCAAAGGAAACTTTTATTGGCTGTAGAATATGTAGGCCTTAATTGAATAGCGGTCCAACACTATTCTTGTTTATTTTGAGATACAGAGCCTTAAATACTAAGGAGTGCTGAGAAATGACTGCTGAAGTCTGATTTGTAATGTTCTCTTTTGGCAGCTGAAATAAGCTGGAGGTGTACCAGTTTCAAAATAAGAAAGAAACGACGTGTATGAACATGAAAGTGATGCTAACTCCATTTTTTTAAAAAGTGGAGGTGGACCACTATTTAAATAAATCCTTCATATGTGACTTGGTTGCGCTCATTTCAGTCTTGGAGGCTGCGTTCTCCCAATAACCATCAAACTATAGGGCCGTGACCTTTTTTTGAAGATCTTGTTAAAAACGCAAACTTAGTTCGTTTGAGATCTACTGCCTTCATTTGGAGGTATATGAAAATCGCTCTTACTTCCTGTGTACAGTCCACACATTCTACACACCAGTTTGTCTTTCACCAGTCTGTTCTGTCCCTTTTGGCATGATTATTGTAGTTTCACCAAGTAGTTAAAGTAGTTTTATTTAGGTAAGAGTTTTCACTGTTATATTTTCCTGAATCAATACGGTAAGTGATTTTTTTTACTTGGGGTAATATTCTGTTTTTGATTTTACACATCTTTGATTGAGGAAATTTTCTTTGTGTTCTTTTTCTTAAGGAAACAAGGGACCTTCAACCTCGAATTTTTAATTTTAAATTTTTAATTCTATATACAGAATGAGATTAATTAATATTCTTTTTAACTACATTGAAGACCCTTAGAATTCAAAGTAATAAGAAACTTTTGCAGAATAATGCCTGTTTTCAAAAAAAAATTCAAAAATGCTAGAATATTTCAAAATGCTCCATGTGCATCTAAAATCATTTAAAAACCTTCATTTTTTTCAATACAGGGTTTACCATGCATATATAATTAGAATTGCATATTGAATTTTTTTTTGTATAAATCAAAAGTCAAAAATATATTTTTTTATAATTCTGCATGTTATTTTTTTATGTTTTTGCATGATTTTATTTTATTTCTTGCTCTAGAAATTTTTAAAAATATTTCTGATTTCAGAAAATAATGCACAGATTTGTGACAAACACTTTAATCAACAATTTTGAAATATTTGGATGAAACCAGAAGAAAATTAAATTGCAAGGTACATTTTGAAAAAATTTTAACAATTTTAAAGAATTTTTAGAAAAATAAGTATTATTCTTCCACGGAATACTTATTTGTGATTTATAAGTGCCTTCAGTGTAGTACAAAGCAATATTAATTATTCTTATTTTGTATATAGAAAAAATATTGAAAAATAAAGAAATTGGGTTAAAAACCCCTTGTCCCCTTAAAAAATTGAATTATCTTGTTTATACCTACATGGAAATTCCCGTAATTCATATATATTGCCGCATCCTATATATTGTCACAAATTTACTATTATTTGGAATTCTAATTTTATTAATAAAGTAGAAGTCTTATTGTATTTCTACTTTTCAAAAGTTAATTACCATGGAAAATAAACGCAAATATTCATACGAGTATTTGGAATTTTGGTTTACCACTGTAGTCAAAAATGGCATTGAAAAGCTACAGTGTGTTTTGAGCAACGTTGTCCTCATTGCAGAATCTGTAAAACCTTCGAAATTGAAAAGTAACTAAGGGACAAAGCATTCTGAACATATCAAAAAGGACTTAGAATTCTTTCAACGTTATGATGACAGTCTCAAACGTTAGAGATTTGATCCTACAGGAAGGTTTCCTAAACAAAATGCCTCCCTTATACAAGCATCATATGAAGTTTCAAGGGAAATAGCCAAACAAAAAAAGCCCCATACGACGGGAGAAACACTCTCCAAACCCTGTTTGCTGAAGACTGCAAAGTTAATTCTCTGGGAATCTAGAGAGACAGAGATGAGACAAATATCTCTTCCCAACATCATTAAGAGATGCATTCCCGATATGTACGAAGATGTGAAAGAGCAAGTGCTGAACGAAATCAAAGTATCTCCCTTGTTTTCTCTCCAAGTTGATGAATCAAAAGACGTAAGTTCATGATCTCAGTTGCTTGTTTTCATGAGATATTTTCATTCAGAGGACATCAAAGCTGAGTTCTGTTTTGCAGTGCACTCGAAACTAGAACAGGTAAAATTGTTATAGCGAAAATAAAAGCTTTTTTTAAAAATCCAGAGGACTACAGAGGAAAAATGTCTGTGCCTTTTGTACTGATGGAGCTCCTGCTATGTTGGGGTCAAAGTCGGGCTTTCAGAAAAAAGTAAATGAACTTGCTCATGAAGCAAAGGTACACACTGTGTCGTTTACAGATATGCGCTTGCCAGTAAAACTTTACCAACCATTCTGAAAAATTTACTTGATTCAGTATTAAAATTTGTTAATTAAGGCAAATCCGGAGCCCTTAACACCCGTCTTTTTAGAGAATTTTGCAAAGACAAAAATGCAGATCATGAAATTCTGCGGTTTTACACATCAATACGCCGGCTATCTAAGGGAAACATTCTGAACCGTGTTTATAAGACGTAAGAAGAAATCAAGTTGTCCATAGCAGCCCAAGAAAAATACGAGCTTTTGTCTCACTTCACTGATGAACTGTGGAAGAAAAGACTTGCTTATTTAGATATTTTTGAACAATTAAATAATTTTAACCTGAAGCTTGAAAGAAAATACACGCACATTATCCATCTCCATGACAGTCAGATGGCTTTTGTCTCAAAATTGCAGAACTGGCATTGGAAAGTAAACCAAGGAAACATTACCATGTTTAAAAAATTGCCTAGTGTTGTTGAGGAATCTGAAGAACTCGATGGGGTCCGAAATAACGGGGCACCTTCAATCTAAATAAAATGAGTTTCAATAGTATTTCTCTGAGATCAAAGAAGATTAAGCTGAACTTGCATGACATCCATTCTGTAGAGGCGGTTAGTATTTCCGATGAAATACAAGATGCATTTTTGGATCTTCGAAATGATTTATCGGCACGTGATTTGTTTAGAGAAAAATCGCTCATTCAGTCAATGATGTGCTATGTATCAAACTTGCTTTTCGAATTTTGGTGCCATTTACCACAACGTATATATGTGAGGGTGGTTTTTAAGATCTTGTCCATGTCGAAAAGAAATGTTGCGAATTCGACAGAGTGTCGAAAATGATATGGGGCTTTATCAAACACCCAACGATTCATTTCGAAGATGAATATGCATTTACAAGTACAGCCATCACACTAAAATGATTTCATTTACTTCATTTTTGCTAAATTAAATATTTGGTTCCAATTAAATTATTGAAAATTCCGCTTAGTGTTTTTTCTTAATATCTTAAAAGACCTTATTTATGAAAATATACAGGGTGTGAAGGGGGTAGCGACTCGAAAATAGTTGGGAAATACTGGTTTAGAGGGATAGCCGCCGATTAGAGGTGGCCGATTACAGAAGTTTCACTGTATATATGTACATAATACATACATACACACACACACACACACACATATATATATATATATATATATATATATATATATATATATATATATATATATATATATATATATATATATATATATATATATATACATATATATATATATACACACACACACACATATATATATATATAACAGTTCCGTGACTGACTGACTGACAGATAACGCACAGATAAGCCCTTTAGGTCCAGACCAAACCGCTGGACCTAAAGGGCTGAAATTTTGAATGCGATTCTTCTTATAGTGTACGGGTGCACTAAGAAAATTTTTTGAAAAATTCCTCTTCGATTTTTTTAAATTGAATTTTTAAGCTGTTTTTATAACCTTTTTAAAGTTTGCATTTAAAATAATAATTTGAGGGTTATAAAATTTATATCACCCGAAAAAACATAAAAATTCCTTTAAAATGAAATCTTTTTGGAATATTCAGCTCTGTTTTCTGAATTTTGGTGAATTTTTAAAGATTAATGTTTAGAATTTAATATATTAAGTGCTGATGACGTGGTTTCTTTTATTTTTGTGATACTTTAAATTAATTTTGCGTCACGTGCATAAAAACGAAATAAATAAGAAATATTTAAATACGGTAAAACATACACTTTAACCACTAGACTAATTGAGATGGAAGTTTTTTAAGAATTTAATTCAAAGTACCATGTTTTATGGATATCAAACATACAAATTAATTGCATACATTGACCGTATTATTTAATTTGAATATTTTATTCTACATTATGTTGACTGTAAAAATATTCGTTACAATTTTTTTATAAATATATATTTTGTTATTTTTTTTGTATTAATTGCGTATATTGACCGTGGTATTTAATTTGAATGTACTCCGTAGCGAAACAGGTGTATTCAGCTAATATATATATATATATATATATATATATATATATATATATTATGTAACGAAGATGTGTATGTAAGTGCTATATATCAAAAAGGGATTCTAAAACCGATTAAAGATGTTTTAGTAATCTGAGAAAATAAATTTTAATTATGAATTGTAAATTTAATATATTTATCATATTTATTCTAGATAGTTATGATTAGAATTAAGGAGAAAGCATTACATTTTTAATTACAGCTTCCGTTTATTCAGATAAAAATATAAATTCATAAACATCTTAAACTGTAAAGATATTTCTGGTGTCTTATAATTAATTTAAAGAATTAGTGTTCAAAGACAAGAAAATACGTTTGCAGCAAGACTTTTTCTAACGTTTAAATCTAATTTACGTATTCTGAAAAAGTTATTAATTAAATTTAAAATAAAGTTAATATTTTTTCGAAAATAATCTCTCTCAACTATAAATAGATATTTCAGTCTTCACAATTTTTGGTTCATTTTATTTGATTTGTTTTATATATAAATTTACGTTCTAAGAAGCATTAAAAAAAAATTTGGAATTTAAAAAGCTATTAAGAATTTTAGCTCGCACACTATTTTCAAATTGTTTATAAAGGAAAAAATCTAGTTTATTGTAGAGTATATAGACTGTGATTTTTTTATTATTTTTTTGTACTTTCAAGATTTTTAAAAATTATTAGTTAGGCATTTTTCTTATAAATTTTCTTGGCAACTTATGAGTGAGCACCTGAATAAACCATATTAAATGCCATATAAGTCACTAACTGAAAAATCATGGTTTATATCATACATTGAACTAAAGATGTGAGAACTTTTAAGATACTTTTTTTGAAAAGTTTTTTTTGGAAATAAAAACTTCTTTAAATAATATTTGTATATCATAGCATACACATTTTCTCAGTACTTAAAAAATTTGATTAACAATAATTTTGTGGATCACGGTCTGTTAATTTTGATAAGGATATTTAAATGATTAGGAATATTGTAAGCTGGTAGTTTATCTAATATTTTGGAAATAATAAGATTGTTAAGTTTTCTAGGAAACAAACATATCCTATAATTAATGTCATACAAATTTTCTACCTTGAAAATATGCATTACACATACATAAAATACTTAACTTATTAAATTCATGAAATCATTATGCACTATATTTGAAAATTTAGTTTGGTTTGTTTTAAACTTTAAGAGTTTTACAGGAAATTTAGTTTGCGTAAGAAAAGTTTTCAAACTATAGCTACAGCTTCTTTTACAACAGACATTTCCTCATTTTCCTTGTATGATTATCATCCCAACACCATTAAAGTGTCAATGCATTGACAAAACAATTACAATATGTTTCTTAACAATTAGGTGCCACTATAAATTTGCAAAGGTAGAAGACAAAATTGTGTGATACTCCAGCATACAGAATATTTTAAATGCATAAAAAAGTTTAAAATGTCCAGAAATGTCTAAGGGAGTGTGATCAAAGCGAGAGACCAGCTGCTGCCTCAGCATCATCTATTTCTTTTTTTGATCTTCAAATGCTATTGTAACGACTATATGCGTATATTAAATGCATTTATACAAACTTACGTATATACACATACACACGTAAATACATAGAGTATATAGACACATATACACGTATATACACGAGTGTATAAACAACCAACACACACACAAACACACAGACACACCACACACACACACACATATATATATATATATATATATGCGTCCATGTGTGGTGTATGATAACACATATGATTTGCAGTATCATAATTTAACTGTTTTGATTTTGAAATGTTGCGTAATATAATCCCCTTTTTTAAATACAAAACAGAAAAACAAAACGCAAGTTATTTTCAGCTTTTGTAGGACATTCGACATTCCCTAGTTGGAGTAAGCTAAAATTATTAGCAAGCATTAATTATATATATATATATATATATGTGTGTGTATATATATATATATATATATATATATATATATATATATATATATATGCGTCCATGTGTGGTGTATAACACATATGATTTGCAGTATCATAATTTAACTGATTTGATTTTGAAATGTTGCGTAATATAATCCCCTTTTTTAAATACAAAACAGAAAAACAAAACGCAAGTTATTTTCAGCTTTTGTAGGACATTCGACATTCCCTAGTTGCAGTAAGCTAAAATTATTAGCAAGCATTAATTATATATATATATATATATATATATATTGCTTTGTTTCTATTTTTAACTTTGTGTGAACCCAACATATTGATTCTATTTCATATTAACTAAATGAAACCAGTTTTATCAAAGAAATATTATACTTCTCAATACATTAAATTACTTTTTCAAAGATCAAATATATTAGCTAAATCCACGCATCTGCGCTTATGTAATGCACCATAACGAAGTGCATGGATTGATTTCACAACAGGAGTCAGGATACTTTTATAACTCGAAACAGACAAGTCTAGCTGTGTTTTTTTCATTTCCATTCTTTAATAGTTATCATCCAATGAGGACTTTCCCCGCCAACATTCAGTCTAACGAATTTAGCAATCGAACGCCATTAAAATAAATTGGTACGCGACAAACTTATCCGACCACACGTTACGAGTGCTATAATTAAGTCTTAAAACGCGATGTATTTTCAATCGTGCACTGACTCGGCGGAACGCCTTGTTAAGTTTTGAAATTACCAATTACGTTTCTAATTATTTTCTTAGAAATAATTATGAACTTTACTAAGATGGATTAGAGATTTGACTGTCGTTCATCGGGATGTGCCGTTCACTGAAGGAAACGCAATTTCGCTCAAAACTATTTATAGTGTGGGATTACTGAACGTTGATACTATTTACATTTATCCTTAATTGGGACCGTATAATCTTAACTCACAATTATTTACAAATTTATTTTCGGTGGTAATGCAACAAGTTAAGCTTATTAGTAATGATTAACGCAAGACCTTGGGGACTGTTATCCTTAAAGTAGTAAGTATATACAACCTCGTGACTAGTCCCGACAGCCTAGAGTAGCCGTTCTCAATTTATGGTACGCGTACCCCTGGTACGCACTGGACTGTTCTGGGGGTAGGTTGAAAATTTGTAATTAAATTGTATTTTGTAATTAAAAAATATGAAAAGGCTTCCTAATTTTTTTTTCTAGAATTACTATAAAACTTGAGCCCAGAAGAACATTCTATAACGAAAGAAAGATAAATTTTGAACATCTGCACTGTGTTTCAGAGTGAATGGATGTCACTTACCCATCTCTCCTCCAAGTAGTCATTGAGGAATTGTGCAACGATAAACAAACGCAACCATCTCGTTGATTACCCAGTGAAATATTATAATTTTATGACACCTGTTAAATCTTATAAGCTATTTTTGCGTTTATTTATATAAGTGACTTATGAAAATAATTTAATTTATTAAATGTACACACACACACATATATATATATATATGTATATATATATATATATATATATATATATACAGTGATTTCCGCTTATAATAATCACTTTTGTTATTACTGTTTTAGATTCTTATAAGCGGTTGAATCTTATAGCCGAAAGTTAGGTTTTGGACGCACGCACATACACACGCACACATATACATATATTACATAATTTAAAATACTCTAATTTAAATTAATTATCTGAAGGGGCAGAGATGCCCCTGGGACAAAATAATAGGACAGTTTTTAGCTAAGGCGACATAACATAAGACGACATCACATAAGTTTACGAGGAAACTTATGTGATGTCTAACAAAGAAAGGGATGCATTTTACAGCTGTATTCCATCCCAACGTCTTATCCGTCATTCTTTTTAAAAAAGTAAAGAAAGAACTTCGTGCCTTTTGAGGGTTTAAGTGGCTTTTTTGTAAAATTCAAAGGTTTGTTTTGGTTTGTAGCACTATGGTCAACTTCTGCCCCACGAGGGCTAATTAGACCGGGAATTACTGCTTAAAGCCGATTCAAGTAACAGACGTCCTTAAAGGCTACAGTACGATTTAGGATACAGACGCTTAAAGGCTACAGACATCCATGCCAGTAGTGGGACTCGAACCCACATACTCTACTACCGATGCCAGAGCCCTGGCGGAAAAGTTGAAGGAAAGCGACAATTGTAAGCTGATTCTTAAAACCGGCGGAATTTCTTTAAAGCGAAAATTTTAACATGGAAATAATGCATTTGATTTTGTTCTTGCAAGATTGATTCTTATAACCACCAACCACTATAAGCGGTGGTTACTGTATAAATATATATATATATATATATATATATATATATATATATATATATATATATATATATATATATATATATATATATATATATATTTATAAATATATATATATGTATAATTTTTCCCATTGTCATACTATAGCTTTAAAAGGTCTCTATAAAAGGGTTACACTAATTACTTACACATTCCCATGTGGTAAGCGAGGTCTAAAATGTTGAGATTACCGCTGGGGCCCGATACTGAGGATCGAGTACTGTCGTGTTTAAGAATGCTTTTGTGTCTACGTAGGATATGGACATGTCAATTTATTGGATGGAAAGTCTCTCCATGGGGTATATGGGTGGAAGAAGGGTATGATATCAACAGATATCGCCCCTAGGGGTCCTCGGTCTAAATTGGGAGTGGCAGCCTATTCACAGGCAGGGACTCAACCCCTTAAGTTTATGTTTTTTAACTGGCTATATCAGGCGTTGTCTGGTGCATTGACTGCACTGTATTAGTAAGAAACAAAAACATGTCCCCCACAGTACACAATATTTTACATTTAAGTGGTTTTTGTAGTAATAAAATAGGTGTCGATCCAGTGGCGTTCAAATAATTTTCAACAGTTTCCAAAATTAACAGATTCAAAGGGGAGGATTCAAACATATTTCATATAATGATTTTCTTGTATATATTAATTATCAAACCTTTTTTTCTTAATTTTGTGTACTCTATAAAGTAAGGTATCTCAATATTTACGGTCTGTAGAAATAGCATGTACATAAAATTTGAAGAAATCAACAGAAAAAATGCGAGTGATTAATTGATAGCAATGTAATTGCAGATCATTTGATCACAGTTTTTCCCCTTAACTCCTTATTTAATCTCGTATCAAAGATTTCTTAATAAAACTTACTATTGGATCTTTCTGGGATCATGTATAAGTTTATAAATAGATGGGATGTTATTTTTTGTCAGTCTTTGTCTATCTCTGATGTAGCGTGTATAAGTATGACCTACTGTAAATAAATGTATATTTTCCCTGTCCATGGAACTCTTTTAACCTAACACAGTTGCCTCTCTCTTATTCTAACACTAATATAATGTGTCAAGAAGTTTGTGAGTTTACGGTTGAATAAGAAAATGCAAGCTTTCTTTGAAGTAAAAAATTTAAGACATTTGTATTCATTTATGTCTTTTTTTAAAAACAAGGTTCTCTAAAGTAGGAATTATATCACTACGGGAATTTGTTAGAGGTTTTCCAGAATAAGATTAGGAAACAAAACATCGTTATGAATAACTTAAGTTTATGTTTTTAGTTATAAATAAGCACACTGAAAATTAAGACATAAAAACACAAAGGAATTGTTGCAAAGCAGTAAGCAGTGGAAATATTTTTTTTCAAGACGTTGAGAGGAAGCAAAATTTAACAGAAGTAATAATTTAAACATACGTTATTTATTTAGGTTATTTACGTAGGGTGTTTATTTTTGAGATCGATGGAATATGGAAATTTTCTTAAAAGCAATTACGTAGTTAGATCTGATTGAATCCATTTTAAAGGATTTAATAAATTACGGTGTATGAAATTTGCCAATCACACCAGAGCAAATTAGAAAATATCTGTTAAATTTAAATGGATTCCTTGAAAATCTTATCTTTATTCAGCGAAGTGAAAATAATTAAAGTTACCAGAGGAGTAACTCTCGCTTATTAAAAGTGATGTCTCCTGTTCGATAAAGGAAATTCTCAGAGTGAAAAAGGGTTTTCAAGATTGGAAATATCTGCTGCGATTTGTTGATTAATGCTCTACAATTCTTCATTACGAGAAAATTAATTTACTTTTATTTTTGATACCGTGTGAAAGTGGTTCCGTTATACAATTATATGAAAAATTCAAGAAAAGTAATTTAAAGGGACTAACTAAATAGTGCAACTATATACATCTCCAGGCACCCTTTGACCCAGGTTTTGCCCTTATTATAGGATCCACAGCCAGGATTAAATGACGTGCACACTGCGTCCTATCAGTTTTGTCAAAGTTACGAAGGAGTTCCTGGGTCTTGAAGTGTTTATCTCCTGTACGCAAGTTATATATGTTATCAAGGTACGGGTGCTCAGTACTTAAATTTAAATTTAAGAAAGTAGAAAATTTTAAGGCAAAAAAATAAAATGAAACTTTAAAAATAAAAGAAAAATAAAAGAATTATTACTGTAAGTCATAGATTCTTAAACTGTGGTCCGCGGACGTCTGGGGGTCCACGTAGTTATTACCAGGGGTTCGCGAAACAATTTTGACATTAACAATCTATACTTGGACAAGATATTCTCTTGGAATTATCACACGATACGTCTTTGAAACTACAATGCAACAAAACTGAACTCTCAAACTTTTGGTTATTTCTCAGATCTGATTACCCTGCACTTGCAAATGAAGCCCTCCAACATTGGATTCCGTTATGCTCAACATATTTATGTATACAGGATTTTTTGGTACTGTTATATATATAAAATCAAACTATAGAAACAAACTCAAAGTAGAAGCGCACCTCAGAATAAAACTTTCTAACATTTCTTCATTCCCGACATTGCGGTTCTGGTTTCAAGAGAACCCCTGCACCCATCTCATTAAGTAAAAATCATTTACAGAAACCATATTATAATAAGATAGATCTATTTTGACCAATATTTGACCAAGAAATGTTTGTATGAGTTTAATGTATTATGATTTGTAACTTTTAAAATTATTTTTACTACTGTTTTTATTCATTTTATATTTTTTATTCCATGTCCTAATAAAAAATGTTCGTCTCTATAAATGCGCAAGACCATTTATTAAAATAACCAGTGATACATTTTTACCAATATTTATTACAACGTAGTGCCTATGAGATTATTGAGCCAGAAATTAAGTCTCAGAAACGACTCAAAATGCCTAGAGTTGGGATGGGGTCCGCAAAAAGAAATGTTGTTCAAGAGGGGGGTCCTAGGACTACATAAATTTAAGAACCCCTGCTGTGAGTGACAATTGAAGAAGAAGAAAAATAAGAGAAATTTTAAGGTAATTAGGATTGAAATGAGACGTGCACACTGGATGGAAAGGATTTCCAAAATGTAGAATTTCTATAAATTTTTACCGGTGACGTACACTGTTAATAACCAATTGTTGTTGCTGTTGTTTCTTATGTCCCCTGGTTCGAGGTTCCAGGCCAGATCCATATAGGATTCAGATTGAAGTGTGCAGCTCCGGTTTAATTATTAACACAAGGGTCAGAGATCGTCTTAGCTAGTTGCCACCTCAATTTTGACCGAGCACCCCTATGAGCGCCATATGGGGGATCGTACACTCTCCCACCCTCTCTGTCCTTCATAGAGGGACGTTCCGGCCCTCGTATTTAACTTGCCTATATCCGGTCTAGACACGGAGGTATTTAACTGCGTGAGACGGGATTCGATCCGAAAACCCCACACCAAAAGCCAGCACGTTACCACAAGGTCACGTCGAACCCTCAGTAATTTAAATGGACAAACTAAATAGTACAACTACAGAGGCTGTTCGTACATTTTTTAGACGATTTTGGTAAGCGGTAATAAAAAATCTTTAGCTGCAAAAGAAATAATTGCAATTGTACTATGTTTTTAAAAGTCAAAATTATCATCTGCGGCTTGAAAGTTTTGTTTTTATTCAAAATGGCGTTTTTAACAAACCAGTGGTTCGAAGGCTACATTTATGCTCTTTCCGAAGAGAAATATGCATACTCCGTTATCCAAAAACGATGTGAGAGTCATGGTTTTGTGATATCTAAAGCGTCGATAGGTAATATCGTCAACAAGAAAGGACAAAAACGTCAAATTGGAGCCTCAAGTGGGACAAAAATTCCAAACAAGTATCCAAGGAAAAAACGGACATCTTCGACTATTGCAAAGGTACGTTGTTTAATGTTAAAAGAAAATCCCCCTAGTCAAAGGATAGTTTCAAAATCATTAAAATGCTCGGTGTCCACTGTAAACAAAATGATAAACGTTGATTTAAATCTTGAGAAAGCGAAAAAATGCAATGTGCATCGTCTTCTTCCAAATCATATCGCTGAACGCAGGACACGCTGCAGAATTCTATATGAGAAACACTTATCCAAAGAAAAAAGGAAAACAATTGTCACAATAGATGAATCATGGGTGTATTTAAATGATTGAAACAAAAAAAGAGCCATTTATTATCATAAAAGGGGAGAAAAAAATTTAAGTACATGGTTCAAAGAATCGAAAGAAAGTTTTTCTAAGGGATTCATGACTGTTGCTGGTTTTTCTTATAATGGCAAGTTAAAAATAAAGAGAGTGGAAAAAAAATGTTAAGATTAACTCCAAATATTATCAGGAATATATTTTATCGCCAATTTTTCTGAATGAAATACCATCGCTTTACACACAGTGCCATCAATCTGTGAGACTCCATCAGGACAAAGCTAGCAGTCACACATCAAAATCCACTGTGAATTTCCTAAAAGAAATTGAACAAAAACTGGTATCAAGGTCATACCCCTCATGATATCCCTACTAAATCTCCCGATGTATCACCTATGGATTTTTGTGCTTTCGGACTTCATTATCCAAACGTCGTCCCAAAACCATTACAGGACTCTGGAAAGCTGTTCAGGAGGAATGGGATAGAATACCTCTTCTGATACTTCAAAAGGCATTATTATCCTGGAAATTGCGGTGTCGAAAGATAGTTCAGAATAAGGGATGTCAAATAGAACATATAAAACACAAGAATTGTATGTGTGTGTGTGTGTGTGGCTAATGTCCCTGGGGGATGACAACATTACACCGCAGTCCGGTGTACATATGAATATAAGACATAGAAACAGACAAATGACACAATCACAGAAGAATTTTATTGACAGACGATGACACCGGCGATGGACGATGGGTTGCAGCTCCCCTTTCTAGACGGGGTTCCAATTGCAGGCGGAAGACTGACCGGTTCCCCAGAATACAGCCAAGTCTTATGCGGGAATCGAACCCACATACCCCGGCTTGGCAGGCTGATGCCTTATCCACTTACCCACTGGGCGACAGAATTTTATGTAATTTAGTTTTGTGAATACAATATACATCGTCTAAAAAACGTGTGAACATTTATTGACAGACGATGACACCGGCGATGGACGATGGGTTGCAGCTCCCCTTTCTAGACGGGGTTCCAATTGCAGGCGGAAGACTGACCGGTTCCCCAGAATACAGCCAAGTCTTATGCGGGAATCGAACCCACATACCCCGGCTTGGCAGGCTGATGCCTTATCCACTTACCCACTGGGCGACAGAATTTTATGTAATTTAGTTTTGTGAATACAATATACATCGTCTAAAAAACGTGTGAACAGCCTCTGTATATACACCTTCAGACCTAGATTTTGCCCATATTATAGATCCTCAGCAAGGAATAACCGGTGTGTACACTGGATGCAAAAGAATTCCGAATGTTGAATTTCTTCCAGTTTTTACCGGTGATTTACACTGTTAGTGACCAGTAAATTTTTTTACCTCCAGCCTACACATAGGCTATACCAATTATGTCAATTATTTATATCAGTCTCACCCTCTTTCAACAACAGAGGGACGTCAAAGCTGATTTGCATAAAATTGTCAGACGGTCCCGAAAAATTGAATCCTCAGTGAATTTCTGGTTTTAATGTCACTCTATATCATGGGATAAAATAAGCTTTAATTAAGTGCATTTATGAAAGAACCATTTTCTATCACAAACCGTGGTACAAAATTTTTATTGTTTGAAGAGGACAGAATGCATAGGGCAGACTAAATCCAAAGCTCCCTAGTACACTGGAGGTGCATACATTTGCAACTGACTCCGGCCAGCCGGCATTGCTCTATGAATTTTGCCACTGGCAGAAAATCAGCTCATTTTGACAGTTATGAATTCCGAACGAAATTATGAATATTTTGGAATATTTGTGCAAAAGGGCGCCATTCGAAATAACATCGCCTTAAATGCCTAAATGTGCACAACATAAGCATTCATTAAAGAGATTGCAGTAAGTGATATTTGCTGAAATTAAAACGGCCTTTTGTGTTCGCACAACGGTAGAATAGGACTCTAAAGAATACTGTATATCAAACCATAAAGAAATGGTTTGAACTTTATGGCTCTGTAATCCAGCACATTTCATAGCACGTAATATATCAACGATGGTCCTATCGTATCAAACCCCCCGAAAATCTGAGAAACATTGTCAGTAAATTTTTGCGAGTAAGGATGGACCGCTACGATTATGTCTAACAAGTAACAATGGTTGAACATAACGAGTTCCTTCAAATGCCCCACATATTGTGGATTGATTTTCTCGAAAACTACGACGAATAAGAAGCGGATATATGACACGCAGACATTAAATTGAGTGTAGATTGGTAAAAGCTTGTTGCTAACATTTCTCATTCCAAAAAGTATTCTTCAGGTCTCTTTTAGAGAGACGATAGACCTTATAACCAAAACATTTTTAAATGTCAAAATAAAAAATCGCCATTAAAATGGCCTTCATTCTAAGATAAATAATATATATATATATATATATATATATATATATATATATTTATATATATATATATATATATATATATATATATATATATATATATATATATATATATATATATATGCAGGTGGTTATCAAAATAATGGAAACACCTATCAATATTAGTGGTGCTTATGAATGTGTTTCGTATTCCTTAAAAAACAAGTCTAGCTACCGGTATTTTTTATATAATACAGTATATGCACTATTCTACCGTCAGGTAGCAGTAATGAAGCTAAGGGCATCGTGCTTTTTGGGGGAACAGCGTAAAATGTCAAACCTTCCAGACCTTAAGAAATTGGCAAATTATTTGAGCGCGTTTAAATTGGAGTATCTGTCACTATAACCCCCAGGATAATGGGTGTTTTTTGAGCTATGGTATCGAAAGTCATGATAGCATACACAGTGCACCGAAAAACATCCTTTGTCAAACAGAATAGTGGACGAAAGGGAGAGCTGAGTGAAAGAGACGGACGAGGTATTGAAGCGGATTGTGACATGACGAAAGAAAACAACTGCAACCAAAATGACCGAAGAGCTCAATCTACATCTGCATGTTCAGGAATCAACCCTTAGAGATAGAAGTGAACTTCCCAAAGAAAGCCGTTACGGAAGAGTAGCTATTCCCAAACCACTTGTAATAGAGGCCAATACAAAATATCGTCCACAATGGTGCCACTAACGTAAATCCTGGTCGGGAAATATGTAGAAAAATAACATTCGATCCGATGAATCAATGTTCACATTGTTCCTCGCAACAGGACATGCGTATGTCTGGAGAACACCTACACAAGCGTAAGATTATGGCTGCCTCATCTCAACTGTCAATCGTGGAGGTATATCTATCAGGGTTTGGGATGACATCTCATTGTTTTCTTCAGGCCTATTGTAACCCTAAAAGGGAGATTGAATGGGAAGGACTATGTCAAAATTTTAGCTCACTAGTCCCTCCTGTGGTGGAAACATTGTTTCTTGCAGACGATGGCGTTCTACAGGATGATAGTTCCCCTATACATGCAGCTAAATCTATCAAGTACTAGTTTCAAGGGCATGAAAAGAAAGTCAAATATCTTACCTTGCCCTGTAAAATCTCCCCGACTATATACCATTCAACCACTGCGATCTGTATAAGCCGATAGAGCTACGTATCGATATCCACCACAGCATCTCTACAGGAACTTTCATGATTTTCCCCTGAAGAATGGTATAATATATTCTTAACCACTATTCATGACTTGTATAATCCAATTCCAAGGTTGTCATTACATTACAAAGGTGATCCTGATGTTTTCATGATGTTTCTAAGTGTTTCCATTATTCTGATAACCACCTGTATATATATATATATATATATATATATATATATATATATATATATATATAATATTGGTTGTTGATTCTAATGCCCCCTGGCCTGAATTTGTACCAGACCAAGTCCCTGTAGGTTATTGGGCTGAGGGGTGCGGCTCCGGCTTAGAATAACATCACAAGGGTCGGAGCCCGATTAATCCTAGTGACACCTCAATTTTGACCAAGAATCGTCAGTGGCAGCATCTGACGGATCGTACCCTCTCTCGCCCTCTCTGACCTCATAGAGGGACTTTTCAGTCTACGGATTTAACGTGTCCATATCCCGCCTAGACACGGAGGTATTTATGGGTGCTTGTCGGGATTCGATCCGAGCACTCTAAGCAGCGAAAGCTTACGCGCTACGACTAGTTTACCTGAAGCCCTTTTATATTTTTGTATGTATGCTCATTTGTGAAAAATATGCAAGCATTATAATAGAAAAAGAAAACCGTCCTTTCAATCTCTTTCTGTTTCCGATTTATCATTGCAAGCACGCTATTTGCTACTACGAGCATCTCTCCAAAGAATTATCAATAATAATTAGCTAGATGGAAACTGAGAGAGCCTATTCAAATACCGGCTTTTTGCTAGTTACAGAGCATTTTCCAGCTGAATGAAATCTTTTCCTTTGAAAAACAGCACGCAGCGTTAATAAGTGCGAAAAATACTGAAAATTAATATCCAGAAACACTAGTTCTCCCCAGTGCACGTTGCTCTAGATGAGTGTATGTTTTAGGAAGGAAATGTCATTATTTCGGCAGAGAGTCCTATAACCGAAATCTCGCAGCATTAAGGTAAGTCCCTCGGGGAAATGAAATTCTTATTCAATTGATACGGCGCTTATATCGTTAGAGGATTATGTGTGAAGTGATACGGTTGTTTCGGGTTATTTGTGTGTGAGTAATGACGTAGCTTGCTGGGATACTAAGAAATAAACATTACTTTTATGGCTTTCATATCTTATTTGTTCCCTAGAGAGAGAGTATACCTCAAACCTCCATAACGGTTTGCTATATATAAGAAGCTTATAAGCGGAATTAACAGCGAACTATTTATGGAGTTATGGAAAAAATTCGCTTTTGATTTAAATCGTTTGAAATTTCAGAAAGATTGATACGTTCATATTTTTATTTAGGCTTTAATCGTAAATAGGCTAGTGAAATCTTAAAATGTTACTCTTAAAATAATTTGAAAACAAAAGTCGACAGTTTGGATCTGTTTAGAGAATAATTTGTTATTTAATGTATGGACCATTTTATCCTAATTGGAAAAGATATTCGTGAGATAATTCTCGACCTATTTAAAGCTGAAATGATGAAAAAAATATCGTTATATCTTTGTGTCGAGTAAAAATTCAGTTTTAAGTGTGGTTACTAAGATGAATTTAATTAGATGCAAAAGCCATTTTCATAAAAATGCTAATCAAGCTGGAAAATTTAAATAACACTTTGGTATTTGAATAGATACATTTTTAGATATCCGGTCTTGGAATAAAAAATATTACAAGATAAAAAGAACTTTTTATATACCACGTTTTTAAATTTTCTGTTGAATCATATAAACTAATTGCCCAAACCTTCACTTAATTATTCTTTTTCACTTTCTTTTATTTAATTTTAATCACTTTTTAGTCGTTTCCACTATCCACAGACTTTATAAACTTTAATTTTTATAATTTTTTTAAAAATTTTTCGCACAATATTTTTGTAAACAAACTAAATTCACATGTATTCTGTTTTTAAAATCGTCAAACGCCGTTACGCAAAAGTGCAAGCATTAAATTCGGTCGAAGCGCCCCCTTGCGGATTTTTTCCGAACTAACTTTCCATTCAAAACAAAATAAACTGAAAATGAATTCAAATGTGCTTAAAGATGGCTAAAAGTGTTAAAAGAATGCATTGTCATCGTGTTCTGAGCCATTCTAAAAGTTTCAAATGTCTAGCTAGTCGGGAAGTTAGTTAAAAATCGATTGCAAGATTTGCACTGGACGAACAAGAAAGCGAATAAATAAAAACGTGGTAATAATCGATAACATAATCGTACGCATAACCATTCACATCAATAGACATTTGATCTGAATTCTTTTTCATTAAAAATGTGGTGTTAAAAAAAAAAACAGAAATTGCACATGCAATATTTTTGAAGTGTTCCGTTAAAATCTTTTTTCAATTCCTACTATTATTTCACACTCTCTCTATATATATCTTGTTCAAATTTTCAATCGTTAATAAAAGTACTTTTTAATCATCCACTCAAGTTCAAATACATTTTTTTAAACTTGTAGTGGATGACACTTGATGTTAATACAGTTTTTTCAAATATTAATTCATTAATTAAATTTAATTAATCAATTTTAGTTTTAGACCTAGAGCGTCTCTTGCTCTTGAATAGTAATTTCCCTCTAGTTACTCTGTAAACGATTACTGCGGTATTGTGTGCTTCTCTCGTCCTGTAGATTGCGAGATCGAATCTCCAACTTTTTCTCTCTTTCCCCCCCTACTAATCTCGCACAGTAGGCAAGGTTCTGGCAGGCAATCCTTTTTTTCAATTCCTACTTATTAGTTCACACTCAAATTTTTCTTTGTTGACCTAAGTAGGAATTGACTTTAAAATTTTTTTATATATATTACTTGTTTTTCTGGTTGCTTTTTTATGAGTAAAAGACATTTTACTTAAGACTTTGAGGATCGGCATTTTTATGCAGATCTTACCGTTATTTCTGGCATATATTGTAACAAAACTTTCATACTTTTTATATAAAATCCTTTGCAGACGTGTTGTTCTTTTTTATATATTTTTTGTAGTGAAAACGTTTTGAAAATGTGTGTTTTGCTGAAATATTGCCCAAACTGCTCATTTATTTAAAATTCTTGTTAGAAATGATAATTATTAGGATTAAATTATTATTTGGATTCAGTGTAAGACCTTTTTCACACTGATTCAAGAGCGTAGCCGAGCGTGCTTCTGTTAGCTTAGAGATAGTTGACATGATCTGAGACTGGTTGAGGGGCCACATTACCTTTAAGCTAGTCGACATTACTGAAATCATAGTTATGTTTGACCTAATCACACTTAAATAAAATTACAAAAAAAAGTTTTCAATTGCTATTTGATTAACACATTTTTAATTATACATTCTGAAAAAGGGAAAGGCTTTTTTTTGTAAATTAATATTTATATTACATGATTAGAAAATGGATATGAGTCTAAAATACGGAATGTCTTAGATCACTATTCGCACCATAAAACATAAAAATATACACACATGAATAAAATGGTCATTATAATATATTTATAATACACCTATCTTTAATTTAAAACCAAAATACTTGTAAAAAGTATTGATTAAATTTTTAAATACTCATAAATTTTAAAAATTTCAAAACAAAAAATTTTTTTACAAGTTTTTTCCTTTAAAAACAAATTAATTTTCTAAAATTTTTTAGTTTTTGGGTTTTAATTTCACAACGTATACATGTGGTTAAATTTTTATCCGTATTTCACTAATAGTTTGGTAGTAACAGTGCGAAGAATGTTAAAATTTGCTGTTTTGAGGAAACTCAATTTAAAGTTTCACTATCACTTTTATCTTTTATTTATTGGACTGAAATAGCTGAAAAGGCTCCCGATGCATAAACAGGACCTTCTTTTAGAAGATTATTTTCGTTTACTTTCTTTTCCTTCCTCCTTTTAGCTATTCGAGCCTCTAATATCACTCCTATTTACTACTCCTATTTACCACCCCTTAAAAGGTCCTGTGCCCCCTTAACATATCACGTTGTCATTGACTTGAAAATAGTTTTGATTGTAAAAGGTTCGCATGCGTTGGCTATACAAGACCACTTGATTTGGCGATGCGGTGACAGGTCTCCGGTCCATAAGGTGTTAAGATAATTTTAATTAGAATTGACTAATGAAATCCTTTAATGCAGACCAGACTCTGAATATCTTACATCGCGGAATCTCCTTCACTCGTAAAATTCATCATCTAGAAACGTTCATGTAAACCTTTTAGCTGAACACTACAACAACGTCTGCCGGTAGCAAACATCTATCTGAATAGTTATGAATGTTGAACGAAGGTAGTAAAAATTCAACGCGTTGACTGATTGAAAATAATCTGACGTACCTGAAAATATGAAAATTGCGAAGGAAATTAATGTTTCGAAGACACTTTTTCAAATAAATGATAAACCGTTGTAATATACCAAGAACGCGGTCTATAAAGTGAAGATTTTAAAAGAAATGAGAAATGCGAAAGAACATAACAGATGCACTTAACAACCCCTGTCCCTAAAAACTGTAAAATAAAACTTTTAATGGATGTTTTATGATGCCGAGAGACTTTTATGGGAGGCAAGACTTTATAAATCGTAAAGAGTAATGGATAAATATCTTCAACGTGTGATGCAAGATATGTATTCAAGGTTCTTTTTGAGCCTCAGCTGCAAAATGGTTTCACTTTTTTTTATAATTGAAAAACAGTATGAATGTCATTTTTTCTAGTCATCGACTTATATGAAAACTACACTGAAAACAACACTGGTATTGTAAAGTCGTTAGACATCTTTCAAGTATATTAAGCTAAGTGAATATTAATCATACATAAATTAGTTCAGAAATAAAACGACAGAGATGCTTTATCCTACTGCATAACGGTATGTTTCACTAAAACCGTATATCTTTTTCAGTATAGTAAAAGTATAGATTGAGATATCTACAGCTACAGACTAATACTTATTGTTCTGAAACTCGTGTTAGTTAAAAGTGGCAAGAAAAGGACAAAAGAAACTAGTCAGACGCTTAAAAAAGTTGGCTAGTTATACTGAAGAGGTTTAACTAAACGAAGTCAAATATTATTTTAAATCAAGCAGTACATTTAGATTAATGTTCCATCTCTAAGTTTATCTTCCGATTCCGAAGATGGGTACGTAACACATTCACTTGCGATATATTTTTAAACTTTTCTAACACTGAAAGCCGGTTAAAATAAAGAAATTCTAAAGCTGGTTGGCTCAGACATCTGTGAACTTGCAGTCTTTGACCAACTGCGTAAAGCATTAAGCAGACTGAGAACTTGGCATATTAAAAATATTTAAATTTATTCTCTTTCCTATTGAAAAAATATGCTTAAAACCATTATAATGATATTTTATTGGGAAAAAAACAAACAAAACAATTTTAAAAAAGCTATACGAAATGACGTAAATTGACGTCAGCAGCTGCAAAAGGGCAATCAGCAGCCACCTGTTTCAATTCTATTGGGTTAATCTGAAAAAACCCAATGATCCGTGCCTTAATATTGCGGTCTTCTCCCTGAAACGGGAGTATTGAATTCAGTGTCCCTGAGGGCAGTCCAGTTGTTGTGTAGATGACAAGAAAAATTCATAACTGTGGGTCAGATTGTTTGTGTTGGTTTTAGAACAACTGTCCATGGTTTTTCTTTCGTTTAAACTAGAGTAAATTTCTTTACGTGTGACGATAATAAGTTTAAGGTATATCTGCCTGTCTTAACATTTACTAGTAGGTCCCAGGTAAGTAATCAGGAACACACAGCCTCTTATTTCTCACGATGAAAATAATTTATATATTTTGTAGGGAAAACGTTTAACCACAAGTAACCGACCTACCCATGTACTTCTTTCATTTATATGCGAATCTTTAGTTACATATTTTAGGCAGGAAATATAAATTATCTCTATTCGTGAGAAGACTCGATGAAGACGGAACTTTCTGTGGAAAATAAGCTGTGCGGTTGTATCTGGCGATTTCCTCAAGTTTAATGGAAGTCATAATTTTTCTTCGGTAATGTAATAAACGAAATGCTAATCCATATTGAAAGGCAGCTTTTTAATACACAGTACATATTTACAATTACATTTTTTGTCTGTTTCTTGCACGAAAAAAACCCAAAGTGGAAATTGAAATAAAATCATTGTACACTGTTAAACACAAAATCTTACCGTGGTTATAACATCTTAATCGGAAACAAGTGGAATGTTAGAATTCGATCTCAGTTTCAGTTTTGCGGAAAGGCAGAAGTCTCTGGATTCTAAAGAATTTAATCCTTACTATCTTATCCTTAGGGATGTTAACAGCTATAAATAGAACAATAATTGGAGGATTTAACAAGCATCCTTTTCTGGGCATTTGAATTTTATTTTAATTAGGTTGTATTTCTCCATGTCGTCACACTGTGCATATCGAAATAGTGTCTTCGAAGTCACAAATCTTTTTGCGTCGGAAGTAGCTTTCTGAAAGTTATCGATTGTATTAGTGCAATGCATCGGCGCATTCCAGTGAGAAAGATTTTCGACTGTCTTAATACAATACTTGAGCTCTGATTTTCTTTACTTGCTATTCAGTACAGTGAAAACGGTTCATTAAAAGAGACATGCTTCTAGGAAAAACACTGCATTTTCTATTAGTAAAGGCAAAAGAAATGAGTGCAAAATAATACTTTAACTGATGGGGGCTTAAGGTATTTTTAAAACTGTTTTAAATTGTTATTCATTACTAAGTTGACATAAAAGACAACGGTTTCGTTGTCAGTTTCATTATTGCTATCTCTACATTGAAATTATAATAAATTATATTAAATTGATTATTTTATAAAATATATTATTACATGAATCACTAATAAAATAAGGTAACTATAAATAAGTATTGTGTATATTACTACATATATATACATATATACATATACACATATACATATACATACACACACACACACACACACACACACATATATATATATATATATATATATATATATATATATATATATATATATATATATATATATATATATATATATATATATATATATATATATATATATATATATATAAACACTGCTCAAAAAAATTAGGGGAGCAAGCTAAGAAGTTAAGAAAACCGTGCGAGATAGCCACGTATTGGCATAAAATGGATAGTACACGCGTATCAGTGCGCAATACAGAAAAAAAGACAGGAAAAAAATTGTCATTAAGCTTTAATTCTTTGAATATATGGAAAAAACATGAAAAGATGATTTAAGGCAACAATTTGGTTACATGTAAACTATAAAAAAAGTATTGTTTAGAAATGATGCAAGATTTTTAATATGGCGTGTGGTCTCCTCAAACAGCTAAGACTGCTGCACACCTGTTTTTCATGGATGCTATGATGTTATCGATAAGACTTTGGGGAATACTGTTCCACTCCTCAAGAAGGGCAATCTCCAAGTCTCGGAGAGTAAATGTAGGCCTTGGTCTCGCAGCAATGCGTCGTCCGAGCATGTCCCAAATATGCTCGATTGGATTCAGGTCAGGAGAGCACGCTGGCCATTCCCTACACTGTATTGTTTCAGCTTCAAGTAAGTTCTCCACAAGACGAGCTGTATGCGGTCTGGCATTATCATGCTGGAAAACAAAGGAATCTCCAATGGCTCCAGCGTAAGGTATGACATGAGGTCTCAGTATCTCGTCTGCATACCTTCGGGCAGTCAAAGTACCATTCCGAATGATATGCAGGTCCGTACGTCCACCTATGCTTATTCCACCCCATACCGTAAAACCAGCTCGTCTCTATTGTGACCTTTCACGAACGAATGTGGGGTTATTTCGAGTGCCCCTTTCCCTCCATACCAAAACACGTAGGGTGTCACACTCCAGACTGAATCGGGACTCGTCTGTAAACAGCACTTGGCTCCAATCATGTTGCTCCCAATCACGATGTTCAGCAGCCCATCTTCTTCGGGCCGCAAGGTGGCGTGAGGTCAACGGAATGCAGACCATTGGTCTACGTGCATAGACACCTCCCTGATGAAGCCTATTACGTACTGTTTGGCTGGACACCCTTCGTCCTGTTGCCAAGAGCAATTGTTTTTGCAGATGAGTAGCATTGTCTGTTCTGTTTCGACGAGCTGTTAACAGTATATACCGGTCATCAGTTGCTGTAGTGGCTCGTGGCCGACCTTGCCCTGGCCGACGTCTAACATTCACTGTTTCTTGAAATCGATTCCACAACCTTGCGACGACACTTCTGGCTACTCCAACCTCGTCCACGACACTACGTTGTGTTTGGCCGGATTCAAGTCTGCCTATAATACGTCATGCCATGAATTCCAGTAAATCACGTTGTTGAGACATTTTCAAGTCACCTTTTCTCAAAAAGAATAACTGAGCAATCGAATTTCACAGTTAAGGCAGTGAAACAGACGTTTCTGCAACATCCCGATTTCCGCCCATATGTTCTTTTTCTGGTTTTTGACGTCATGAACTTTGATTTGCATATGAAGTTTTCTTCTTCTGTTTCCTGCTAGGCTTTAAATTGTGGATGATTTATTTTATGTTACTTATCGGTGTAAGTATTTGCGTAATTTCGTTAAAACCATGTGCTCCCCTAATTGTTTTGAGCAGTATATATATATATATATATATATATATATATATATATATATATATATATATATATATATATATATATATATATATATATATATATATATATATATATTTTACTTAAAATTAGATAGTCATGAAAATGAATTTAAAATTTTATAAATGTAGTACTATGTGATTTTCGTAAAACCGTCACATGAAGTCAATAACGTGACTTGCCAAAGAATGAAAAATGTTTAAGTATATTAAAAGAGACCATATCTGCTAGGTTTTGTTATGAAATACATTATTTGATTAATTCACTGTAAGGTCATAAATGCATACACTCATGTACAAAAAATTAGCGCACCAAGAAGGAGTCGTCAAAATGAAACGAAATTTTACATACGTAATGACTACTTTGATATAAGTAAATGATAAGAAAATCAAAGAAAAAGGATAATTTATTTCAGAGAAAAAGGCAAAAGAACGGAGGAGTTAATACTCCGTTGGACCCCCCTCTAGCGCGAATGCCCGATGCGATAAGATCGGGCATTGAGTCATACAAGTTCTGTATGATGTCTTGAGACATTTCGTTCCATATTTGCTGTAACCTTGCCTCTAGTTCGTTCAAACTCGTGGGATGCCCAACTCGTCGTCCCAAATGATCCCAGATATGCTTGATTGGAGACAAATCTGGGGATCGGGCAGGCCAAGGAAGGGTAGTAACAGTGCGGAGACAGTCTTGTGACACCCTTGCCGTATGAGGCCGAGCATTGTCTTGTTGAAAAATGGCTCCTGGGAGCCGTTGCATGAGTGGCAACACATGTGGTTGCAGGATTTCATGAACATACCGTTGGGCTGTAATAGTGCCACGGAACAATACTAGGGGTGACCGTGTATTGTAGGCAATGGCACCCCATACCATCACACCAGCTGTGGGATCGATGTGTGGCTGTACAGCAAAGGCAGGATTGAAGCGTTCACCACGGGCTCTCCACACACGAACACGATTGTCATCACTGCCGAGATTGAATCTTGATTCGTCGCTAAAGACGACCTGGTTCCATTCCGCTGCAGTCCAGTTTCCTCGTGCCTGGCAAAACTCCAAACGGAGGCGTCGATGGGTGGGCGTCAAGGGCAGCACACGTAATGGGCGCCGCGATACCAACTGTCCTTCAGCCAGGCGCCTTCGTATGGTTCGAGAAGACACAGAGGCCCCTAGTGAAGGTGCTACCTGTGCCTGGATGGCGGCCGATGAAGCATTTGGCTGTACGCGTGCATTTCTTACGATGTGGCGGTCTTCTCGACGACTGGTCTGTCGAGGGCGTCCTGAGCCTGGTCTTCGTGTACATGACATCTATCGGGTCCACTGGTCCCAACACCTCCTCAAAACACAATCAGAGCGGCCTAATTGACAAGCTACTCACCTAGCTGACCACCCAGCTTCCATCATCCCGACGATTCTCCCCCTCTCAAACTGCGACAATTGCTTATATTGTCTTCGAACACGGCGTAATGGCATGTCTATCTCAGCTCTTCCTTTGTAAATGATTCAGCACACTCAAACAAGCTTTGGTTACCTGTTTTATACTCCACAGAGTACGATGTTCAACGCCCTCTACCGGCTATACGTAATGCGCAATCACGCTGCATATCTAATCATTTGCATATCTCCCCGACATGTACCTTCATTGCAAGTTTCGTTACGATCCCGCAATTATTTCTTGGTGCGCTAATTTTTTTGTCCATGAGTGTATTAAAAGGGTTGATGGTTGAACGTAAACATCGATTATTTTAATGATTCCGTTTTACGGTTAACATTTAATAGCGTAAGTATAAACAAAGCGGGATAAAATATAAATTTTGACAGAAAAACAATATCTGGGACTCGACTATTTATCTTGGTTCCTGTACGCATTTATAAAATTATTTCACTTGAAGTTTAAGGATATTTAAGAAATTGAATATTTTTGTTTTCTTTAATTATTTATTAAAAATTCCATCCGCGCGTGGCGCAAGCTTTGATCGTAAGCTTTCAGGAACATTTTATCCTAAAAGTGGTCTTGCAATTAGACGATGCAAAAAGATCGGGTTTCCACAGCCGTTTTTTAATGCACCACGAGCGTGTGCTAAGTAAATTAAACATTCCCTCTGCGTTCAAATAATTGTTATTTAGGATGGAAAACCTTATATTCCGCATCAGAGAATTCAATATTTTCATCCTTGTTTCGTCTATTGTTCCAGTGATAATAGGATTCTCATTTCCCTGATAAGATTTGCCACTCATTTGTAATGTACTTTTTATAGCCCCGGTGATAAGCTGAGCGAATAAGCGAGAGATAATTGAATAGAGAGGAGAGAAAATCTTTTATATTTTGTTTCAACCTCTAAAGTGCATTAAGCAGTCCCCAAAGAGATGTTTTTTTGTAAGGCAGAGATTCCATCGATTTTGGAAGAACTTCGGGTCGAATTATACCAAATGCAAAGCTACGGATATTATAGAGAAAAACCAATGTCTTGGAAATTTTTTCTTAATAATCGTTGAAATGACCACTCCATTAGTGATGACCACTCCATTGGAAAAAAAAATCACACACATAAATACTCTGTGCATACACACACTTGAATGTGATTGCGTCGGAGAGTTTAGATTTCGGCACTGTAAAAGAACAACACAATATTCGTTTTTTTATACTTCATTCAGATCACTACTTGCTTAAATACAGGGTGGCCATAAAAAAAACTTTGCCGATATATGGACCTCTAGCGGCTGTTCCGTTCAACCGACCGAGATGAGATTTCAGATGTAGTTATTCAGAGGTTTGAGCTCGGGATTCTATGAACGGCAACAAAATGGCTCTCACGGTTACGGTTATAGGTATAGAAACTCGAAATTTTCAAACGGCAACGACCAATTTTTCCCGTCGCAAAATGCTCAGCGCATGCGAAAACCCTAAATAGCGTTGGAACGGTACATGTATCACAAAAAGCGGGCGCGTTATGCTCAAAGAAAAAACAGCTCTGCGAACAGCCAACAAAAACACGATGATAGCACCCATGTGGAATATGTGTTATCCAAATAAAAGTTTTCTTTTTGTCCGATCTGTGTTGTCATCATTGCTTGGTGTCTTGTCTCTATCATATGCAAATTTCCTCCGTGCGCCCCGATCGTGTTTTTATAGGCCGTTCGCAGAGCTGTTTTTTGTGCGTGCTTACCACGTCCGTTTTTTTGTGGTACACGTACCGTTCCATTGCTGTTTAGGGTTTTCTCATGCGCTGAGCATTTTGCGACAGGAAAAAGGCGTGCGTTGTCATTCGAAAATTTCGAGTTTCTAAACCTATAATCGTAACCGTGAGCGCCACTTTGTTGCCGTTCACAAAATCCCGAGCTCATTCCTCTGAATAACTATATCTGAAATCTCATCTCGATCGGTTGCACGAAACGGCCGCTAGAGGTGCATACATCGGTAAAGTTTTTTATGACCACCCTGTATATCTATACCAACTTTCTAGATTCCCCAATATTTTAAAAAATTATAAACGGAAGGTCTCAAATTTTAATTCGCTAATAATCATGTCTGAACGTACTGGGATGCAAATGCATGACTTGGGAAATTTCGCGGGGATAATTTATCACTCGGTCAGAGTAGAAATACTTTTATGTAAGTTTTGTATAATATGCGGTGTTTGTAATTTTGACAAAACACCCTTTGCTTTCTTTGTATTTAAATTAGTTTATTCACTCGCCTATAAATTAAAGATCCCCGCTTTCAGAACCTTTAGGGTATAGCGCGGCTTTATTTGCATCCTTAACGAATTTATCGCCACACCACTTATCTTATTAGCTGTTACCTTAAATAAATGAATAATTCATTTCCCACATTTATTTGTGGGAGGGTATTCTTTTCATAACGCAGTCGAGACATAGCCGGGCACAAAATTAAATCTATTCGACTTCCGAATGAGGAAGGATGATGCAAATATTAGCCAGCTGAAGAAAAACTCAAATACGCTTTCGAAATGAAACTAACTGTGATATACTCTCTTTTTCAGCACGAAGAAGTAATTTCAGAGGGATATTAACTGTCATATATAACTTAAACAAAAATTATTTCTAATACTTTATATTTAGGAAGGCGAGGTTTTAAGCTATTTCGATAGTACCAAGGAAATTTTATACTAATTTCCCAACTTCGTATTTTCAATATTGATTTCAATTAATAAGATTTGTCAGGATTATGAAATGCATAATCAGGTTTCAGGGTCATATCACTATAACTCACAACAAATTTGTGTACAGAGCATAATATATATTTGCCCACGAATGCGTGTAGTTATTTTCCTGTCTCCCGCTCCGTTTTTCTAATCATTTAATATGATTTCTTTATATCTTAATTCCTTTTCATTCCTCTATTCCCTTTTCCCTCCTTTCTCACGAATTTCCCTCTTTACTCGTTAGCTTCGTTAACGGATATGTTCCTTGTCTGGATTTTCCCCCTTGTTTCCTATAACAAGCGTTTCATTTCCATTCACGTGCCCAGGCCGTTAGATGGCCGAATGGCTAGGGCGCTGGCTTTCGGTACCAGAGTCTGTGGGTTCGAATCCCACTCTTGGCATGGACGTTTGTAGCCGTTCGCAATCGGATTTAAGCAGTAGGTTTCGGTCTAATAAGCCCTCGTGTAGCAAAAATTCACCGTAACGCTCCAAACCAACAAACCAACCAAGAAGTCACGTATCCACTTCTTCCGCCACCTCCCACGACGTTCATCTATAATATTCTGTTGTCGTTCATATTCATATCAAAGAGTTGTAAACCGATAAATGCTCTCGCGTCTGCGACGGGTATGAGTTCGTAAAACCTGTAGTCCGTTAAGTCCATCCGTGGGATTTCTATGAGTGGGAGGAGGGTTACGTCAAACTACGGCTATGAATTCAATTTTTACAATACCTAAAACGTCAATAAGTGAGGAGGAGTTAATTTTCTCATTGTTTGCCGAAGTACATTTTTCAATGAGCAAGTAGTATACAGAATCGTATACAGTATACATTACTGTGTACTGTGTGCAGAATAGTATACAGTATTGTCTGATAAATGCTCTCGCGTCTGCGACGGGTATGAGTTCGTAAAACCTGTAGTCCGTTAAGTCCATCCGTGGGATTTCTGAGTGGGAGGAGGGTTACGTCAAACTACGGCTATGAATTCAATTTTTACAATACCTAAAACGTCAATAAGTGAGGAGGAGTTAATTTTCTCATTGTTTGCCGAAGTACATTTTTCAATGAGCAAGTAGTATACAGAATCGTATAAAGTATACAGTACTGCGTACTGTGTACAGAACAGTATACAGTATTGTCCAAAATATTTCTGCACGATTTTATTGAATAGTCAGTTGAGTGAAAAAAAATTGAATATCGCTCAGTATTACGCATATGACTAAAATCCCCAAAAATGTTGAAAGAAATTTAATCAAAAGTAGTTTTGAGAAACACTATTTTTCAAATAGGTAATAAGATTCGACATAAATCTCGTTGGAGTTTTACGTAAGAGCCACGAAGCAAGAACCGTAAATAGCCACTCGGCATACGTTTTCACGGCGATAAAGGAGAGGAAAAAACCGCCAAGTGGGCAAATGTAAAAATATATGTGGGAAATACGTTGCAGAAAATAGAAGGAAACATTGGAAGGAGGTAAGGAAGTTTACACTTGTAAACGAGAGAAATATTGAGGAGAAAATGTATAAATATTTGGAAGGATAGAATGACAACAACAAGAAGAATAAAAATAAATAAAAACAAATGTAAAAAGATGTAAATTGGCTAGCTAACAATGTTCTAAGCCTTGAAATGCTATGAGATTTATTTTATATAGGATGTATCACATAGGAGTGCATATAGAACAGGTAGGAATATGAAACAGTTAAGAACAGCTTACAAAAGAGCTAAGAACTTGTAATAAAAACATATATAAAAGAATGCGATAATTAAAATTAGAAAGGACAAAATGATAAGAAAAAGAGAAAACAGCTAAGCTATAAAACTGTTAAGAGCAGCATATAAAACATCTAAGAACTTATAAGAAGAGATTATACTATGTAGATAAAACACCTAAGAATATAAAAATAACTAAGAATAGCATTAAAACCGAACAGAACTTATATGAGGACCTTATGGATAAAATAGCTAAGAACAGCATACTAAACAGCATGTAAATCAGCTAAGAACTTAAACATTTTTCTATACGGTCTTTTTCTTAGAAAAATGTGGAAAAAAATTGCTGAAACAGATTCAAAATAATTTGATTAGATTTTTCTTTGATAATTATATGACTAATTAATGCATAGATAACTAAATCTTAAATCTTAATACAATGAGAGTGAAAATAATTTCTTTCAATAAAAAAATTAACAATTATATCACAATCCATAGATCACTAAATCTAACAACGTCATGCTTCAGATGATAGTTAAAATTTAAAAATATTCCATCCGTTCCATTAATCAAAGGCCGTGCGTTTTTTATGCTAATCACTTAATGCATGCTACTCTATAATTTGATTAATTAGTACTTCGCACATCATTCATAAATTTTCCGCGACCAATCATTAACAATTAATCAATTTGTCATCTGGAAAATTCGACGTTATATCTCATTTTACAAAGAGGCGTAAAATTGATGTGAACGTGATAAATCACGAGGGACTATTGTTAATGACTGCTTTGCAAAAGATGTAAATGTTGTTCTTCATCCCCGAGGGGGGAGTAAACGGGCTGTGTTTACTTCCTGTCACGCTGGGAGAGTTATTCATCGTTAACAAGAATGTGAAACTTTGTGTTATTGTTGGAAGAACAACGCGAGCATTAATCAGACAGAGCGATTTAATATAAAATAATTCTTTTTATAACTGATTTACCGACGGCGGAGTTTTCAAGAATTCGTCATAATGTTGATTCTTAACATGCGGTATCTTAGATGCACAGAAAATAAAATGTTTTATTTTAAAAGTTTAGCGACAAATGTGTTTAATAATAATTATGGGTGCCTCTTTTGACATTATATATATATGTATATTATATATATATATATGTGTGTGTGTGTAAGTAATAAAAATGCCCCACTATTATTAATTATCCTGATCTAATGCGTATTCTAAGTTATTTTGTCATCGTTTGAATAAAACACAGTCCCTTTCTCAAAATTGCGACCAACAAGTAAACAAATTAACTAACTAGTTTGTCCCTTAATGCACGCGCTGAAACTCACTCGTTTATGATTCAGGATAATTCAGAAAACACGCGCCTTGCATCGCATTTCCGGAACTTTGAGTTATTTCTCACGCGGTCAAGTCGGATGTTTGGCTCTGGCCAATAATAGAATTTTTAACACCTAGCACCATGTTTTCTCTCGTAGCACACTCTTTTCTAACCCAGTGGTGTTTTTTGTCTCTGCTATCCCAGAGACACACGATGCAAGGATGTTTGGTGTAGCCAATTTGGTGTCAATGGAGAAAGTTCGCCATTTTTAAGTCCACGCAAATCACCCATTGATGTTCATGATACTTTATCTTCTCCAAGACCAAACATATGGTGTCATATTCTTCTTTCATTTTCGTCGAATGAGCAATTGGTATTGAACCATATTTGTTCACATTGTGTAGAAGGACACATTTCAAACTTCGCTTTCAGCTGTCAATAAATAAGCGCTAATCATCTGGAAAATATTCAAGATGACCCATTTTTCCGAGGAGTCTAGTTTCCCAGAAGGACAAATCACCCATACTTGAATGTATTGAATAGAAAAATACATTGATAGATAAGTGAATATACAGTAAAACCTCGTTCATCCGGCTCTCGTTAATCTGGATCTCTGGATAATCCGGATCAGATTTGAAGACATTTATATTCAATGTTCACATTAGATAATAATTTTTAACTATGATAGAAAGAACGTACAAGTACGCCAAATATTCGCTTTTTAGATTGATTCAATGTACAGTTCCTGTATAGATTGTACAATAAATTACTGTAATGGAATGCTTTTTGTTGAGTTTAAGAAAGCTTCACTAGATTTACCAATTCTTTGCTAAGAAATGATGTGAAAAGTTATTTTTATATTTTTAAATGTCTTGTAAACAATACTATGTAATTTTGTTACAAAACAAAGTAAGTCTTCTTAGTTAAGGATTTTGTATTGCATATTACCCATATTACCTGGAATATCCGGATTTTCGATTGTCCGTTGTGGCGTCACGACAAGTAGTAAGGCTATTCTCTCTGAGGCATTTTGAAGAAATTTCACAACTATTGATCCATACCAAGAAAGACAGAGTTCTAATTAACAAACGAAGGCCAAATTTTTAAAACAAAAATTCAACAATTTATTAACAAAAAAAATTAAACATTAGACATTTTCGACATATTCACTTAATTTACGTGCAGATTTACAGTGAGCGCTCCAGGGCCCATTCCGGCCCAAGAAAAACAGGAGCCTCAAAAAAACACAACCGCTCGAGTCGATGTTCTACGCCGCTCTCTCGAAAAAAAAACAACTCCAAGCCTCTCCTCTCGGCTGGCAATTCGGGGTCCGTCTTCTTGGAATGTCTGGACTTTGAGAAGGGGTGGAGGGACCGGCAGCTTATCGACTGACAGCTTTAGTGGCTGCATCTGTAAGGAAAACGGTTTTTAATCCCCCCACGTGTTCCGAACTGTTGGAACCGAACAACACATTCCTTGAAAAACACGCAGCTGTGTTTCAAGCCTTTGTGGGGTCTCGGGAAAAAATAAGACCCTATTTCCAGTACGCTACACCGTATTGCCTATGGTCCCAGTTAGCCCGGATAAACGAGGTTTTGCTATATCTAAAAAAGTAGGGCTGCTAGAGAAAAACTGATTTCCTATTTAGATTCAGCCCCAAATATAGCTAAAATCAGTTCTAAATTCCTAGGCTCCCAAAAAAATTTTTTTGTAGCCCTGTGCTATAGAAATGCAGTAAAACATTTTGCCGCATTAACGTGCCAAAGAATCTTTTAGAAATTATTTTCATTACATAACAAATAATATTCAAATTTATTTACTTTTTCAAAGTTCTGATATGCTAAAATTTATTTAAAAAATACATATTTTCCCCAAAATATCCATTATTCTATTACGTAGACCATTTCTAATATAGATACATTCATTACTTAAGAGTCTCTCTAAAAATTTGAAAATGCGTCATTTTTAAAACTTATCTCAGTCGGCACAATTGATCGGCCCGGCTCTGTCTAAAGTTAAGGCTGCTATGTACTAAGAAAAAAAATCGTATTTCCCTTTTCCTCTTCTTGCAGACTCTTGTGGTGGGAGGAGTCCAGTTGACAGTTCGAGAATTCCACTCCCCCTTAGAATTGACATTTTGAGGGATTGTAATGACTCTCTCTCTATATGGGGGTTAAGCCCTGACCCAAATTTTTTATTTAAAATATATTTTTGTCAACTATTTACAGGTACATATGCAGGTACATAAATGCTGATAATCAAATAAAATTGGTAATGTCAGATAGCCTGAACTTTTCTGCAAAGCGCTACAGGATTCATTTTATAAATTTCGTCCACCGAAGGAATTTCTGAGCGTTTAAAACACACTATACCAGATTTTCCCCCCGAATAATTTAAATTTTAAAATATTAATTGCATTTTAAAAAAACGAAAAATGTATACAAATTTAAAATTTCTTTCTCTATGACGGAGTACAATTTAAAAAAAAAAAAACTTTGAATCCAAGTCGGCAATCTGTGGACATATTTTCTCCATAGGTTAACATTGAGGTGAGCGAATCCAATGGGGTTAGTACATAGTAGCCTTAACGCTTTTGGAAAGAAAAAGCAATTAACACTTATTTTATCGTGTGCATCCTGTGTCTAAACGTGTCACTTAAGAGCAATAAAAAAAATTCAGACCTCAATGAGCAAATCGTGCAAAAATCGTCCAATAGTATCACGTAGCTCCCTCAGATTTATGATATCTCAGAACTGGCATTCTGTAAGGAACTCCCCTGAGAATATTTTGCTTCGCAGAAAAAACGTGACCCCGCCGGAGCGGAGGTTGCCAAATCTGGAAAGGAGAGGTAATGTCCGAGGAGAGAGTTTAATATTTTATCTGATCCTGTCTGAGAGAAAACATGTTTTAAAACGCTACAAAAATGTATTTTATCGCAGTGGTGCGCTAACTGTGGGTGGCGAATTCTCTGATGTAAATATATATGATACTAAATTATTTAATTGAAAAGTGTGCTTTAAACTTTTTATAATTACATATCTCTATATACGAGTATAAAACAGTTCCGTAACTAACTGACTGATTGACTGACTGACAGATAACGTACAGACCAAACCGCTAGACCTAAAGGGTTGAAATTTTGCATGGCGATTCTTCTTATAGTGTAAGGGTGCACTAAGAAAGATTTTTGAAAGATTCGTCTTAGATTTTTTTAAATTAAATTTTTAAGCTGTTTTTGTAGCATTCTTTAAATTTTGCATTTAAAATAATAATGTGAGGGTTATAAAATTTATATCACGAGAAAGATCATAAAATTTCCTTTAAAGTGAAATCTTTTTCGAATCTTTACCTCCATTTTCTGACTTTTGGTGGATTTTTAAATATTAATTTTTGGAGTTTAATTTATTAAATGCTGATCACGTGGTTTCTTTTCTTTTTGTGATACTTTAAATTAATTTTGCGTCACGTGCATAACAACGAAATAAATTAACAAAAAAATATTTTTTTTCTTGCTAATGTGGCAGACGATTGGACATTATCCAAAAAAATATTAAAATACAGTAAAAGAAATGTTCCTCAATCTGTACTCTATTAACTGTACTATATTCTTTAGTATGTTCTATTAGATTTAATTTGAATATTTTCTTCTGCATTATTTTGTCTATAAAAATATCCGTTACGATTTTTTTATAAATATATATTTAACATTAATTGTATACTTTGACCGTTGTATTTAATTTGAATATACTCCGTAGCGAAGGAAGCTACGGAGTATATTCAACGGAATATATCTACGGAATATTTCTACGGAATTCAGCTAGATTTTAATATTTTTATTTGTTAAAAATGTTATTGTTTCTTATACCCCCTGGCTACGGATCAAAGTTTGCATCTTCGGTTTTAAATAGCAACACAAGGTCGGAGTCCCTCTTATGTAGTAGATGCCACCTCAATTTTGACCAAGCAACCCCTAGGACGACATCTGGGGGATCGCCCCCTCTCCCACCTTCACTGACATTATAGGGAGACTTTCCATTCCGCGAATTTAACGTGGCCATATCTGGCCTTGACACGGAGGTATATAACGACGCGCCGGGATTCTATCCGAGCACCCTAAACACCGAAAGCCAGCACGTTACTGCAACGTCACCTAGAGCCCATTTTTTAAAAGTATATGATATTGTTAAATAAGGTGTCAAACAGTCTTACAAGGCTGCATTGTTTTCATTCGCTTTTGCATATAAGTGCGAAACTGGTTATTCAGAGAGTAGCATTCTCAAATATTTCTCGAAATATTGAAGTACAGCCGAACCCCGTTATAGTGAACCCGGTATATAGCAAACGAAAATTTGGTCCCGCGGTTTTCCAATTGTACGTAATTTAATTAGCATTGTGTCAGTTTAATGTAATGGATTAATTATCATTAATGATCATTTTTACCATGTTTTTATTAATTCGCTTTCTTGTTTGTGTGTGTATTTGCCTAGTACAAATCTTGCAATCGATTTTTAACTAACTTCCCGACTAGCTAGACATTTGAAACTTTTAGAATAGCTCAGAACACAATGACAATGCATTATTTTAGTACTTTTAGCCATTTTTAAGCAGAATCGAATTCATTTGCAGTTTATTTTCTTTTGTAGACTGGTGCAGCCATCTATAGGCCGGGACGAGAACGAAAAATTAAACGCACTTTAACTTCCAATTAACTTCATTTTCTTTCAAGTTGATTGGATAATTCATCAAAAAATTTTTTTTTTAATATTTATTAATACATAGAATTGTCAAGTTTATATGATTCAACAGAAAATTTAAAAACATGGTATATAAAAAGTTCTTTTTATCTTGTAATTATTAATAGACAAGATAAAAAGAACTATTATTGAATATTGTGTATTCAATAATATCATTATTTTAATACATCATTATTGAATACACATTTCAACTAATGAGTTATTTTGTGAAATCTAACATTTTTCTTAACGGTTCGGATGTAGCAAACCACCGAATAAAGTAAACACAACATTTGGTCTCTTGAAGTTCGTTAAAACTAGGTTCGACTGTTATATTATCTGAGGTCCAGGCTCAACCTTCATTAATATTTTTTCTCCTTTATTTTATATATTTGTTATATAAGTTTCTATTGAAGTTTAAGTTCATATAAATAAATTAAGGTAATAATTTTCAATGTTTTGATATGAAGCTTATAAATTTAAAATAATACCCTTTTTAATTTCAATTTTTATTCATTTTTACTTAAATTAAACACAAATACCTATTAATACTTAAATTGGATGATTTAGTCACATGAGTTTTAGCAAAAAACAGCTATAGATGGTGAGGAAGGCAATTCTTCAATGTTATTATGCACAGTAAGTATTGTATTTCAGTTCTAAAATTCTTGCATTCTAACACAGGTAAAAATTGCTTATATGTTCTTCCCGGTTAGCGACTTCTCTCTTCTTGATGTTCTATAGTACACTAAAAATAATCTTTCGTGATTCGAAAGTAAAACATGCTTCTATGAAAGAGGAGGCTAAATTAAGTTTAAGTAAATTATATTAAACAACGTTATTTTCAAATATATACATCGTTCAAGTTGTTGAAGAATAGCGCTCTCAAAAAGGTACATTTCTTGTCTAAGCCATCCAGTCTGACAGTTTCCTTTACCGTCCAACAGGTGGCGCTGAAAATGAATCGGTTTGTTTGGAGCGCTACGGTCAACTTTTTGCTACACGAGGGCTAATTACACCGGTAGGTCAGCTTTAATCCTTCAGCGGGCGTGCCCTTGTATAAAGTGTAACATTTTCATGATTTTAAATGGTTTGTTTTTACAAGTAAGGTTTGAATGTTCTAAGCAGTTTCTATTTATAGCTATACCCTTTCTAATGCAGGTCTTATTTTCTGACCCTTGTATTCCTTTCCATTCATTGTTAGTCGTGATTTAACCGTTGTAAACCAGCGATTATACTGGATTGCAATACCACAAAATTATAAGTTGATGGAGTCAATCCAATATGCAGCTATTATACGGTATCCCGCATATCACGAAGATTGACAATCTCATTTTTTTTAGGTTTTTGGACATAATAGGAATCGATTCGCAAGTTGTCCTTAGATGCATTAAACCGGACAGTTTTGAAATAAGGCGATCGTATCTGCATTCTTTGGCCTTTAATTAGAAATATATCTCAATATTATCAACATTTTATATCTTGTCATAAAACGCAGAATTATTATTTTCAATTTGAAAAAAGAAAGTTTATTACAAAAGGAATAATCAAGGTTGAAAGAGACGTTGCACTTTACGCAACGCGCGCCTGCTGGTGTATCAAAAATTGGCGCGCCCGCTGAAGGGTTTTAGTCCTCAAATGTTTCTCAAAAGCGAGAGAGAAACCTCCTTTCAAGAGTGAATTAGGATCGGTTTAGGGACTATGTCCAGCTGAAGAGTTCATAAAGAGGGATAACCCAATTTGAAGAGGAAATCGAGATGTGTTCAGTGACCAGGTACTGTTGAAGAGATCATTACAAAGGAAAAACCTAGGTGGAAGATGCATTACGGACGTGTTCAGAGACTAGGTCTTGCTGAAGAGCTCATATTGAGGGAAAAATTTGGAGAAGAGGTTTTCGGGACGTGTTCAGGAGCTAAATCTTGAAGACGTTATAGTGAGGGAAAAACCCAGGTTGAAGAAGTATTCGGGGCGTGTTCAGATACTAGGCCTTTCTGAAGAGATCATAATAAAGGTTGGTTGGTTGAGATCAGTACGGTCATATTCAGGGCCTTTTTTATCGCATGGGCAAATCGGGACTTTGCCCAGGGCCCCCTGATGCTAGGGGCCCCAAAACTCTCTTGGTGTACGCACCTAGTACATATAATAGTATTTATAACCCATGGATAGTTCTTATTTTTATAAATGTTCGTACGGGGGGACCCCCAAATAGCATCTACCCAGGGGCCCCCAGTGTTCATAATCGGGCCCTTGTCATATTTTTGCTACACGAGGGCTTATTAGACCTGGACAAAGTCGACAGGTTAAAGTCAACAGGTCGACCTACAGGTTAAAGTCGATTCCGAACGGCTGCAAACATCCATGATCCAGTGGGACTCGAACTCACAGGATCTGAACCGAATGCCCTAGACATTCGGCTATCACCTGGCTAAAAGTGAAGGACGGATGCAACATAAATATGTACCCAAAATCTACAGTTCATTGATTTTTGAAATAATTTCTCAAAATTTGCTTAGTTCGCTCTTCTATTATTTTGTTAACATTTTCCTGGTTAAAAAAAAATGCTATTACCAATAAATTTTCATTGGGGTCGCGGGATTTTTATATGGTTCGTGGTCGGATAAAGTGTGCTCACCCCTATTTTAACAGATAGAAGTCAACAAATGATCATAAACCCTGCGAATGTGAAAGAATAGCCCTTATTAAATTTACGGCCCTTGGTTTATTAAAAGACAAAATGACAAATAATGGAATAACTCAATAATATTTTTCAATTAGAAATACCAATTATGAGAACCATCTTATTTCATTCTAAGTCTATGCGTCTGAATTCAATCACGGAAAAACATTCATAAACTTTAATAATATAAGCGGTTTTGAAAATTGCTGAACGAAAGTACAAATGAAAATTCATTTATTGTTAATGAAAGGGGATATCTATATTTAATTCTCGTCTATTAAGTAAAAAAATTATTTCAATGTCAGTAAATTTATTCTTAAGATTAGAAAGATAATGGCAATTATGCATCTGTGTACCTAAGTATCAAGAATAACTAAATTATTTCAAAGTATTGCTTTATTTGCAACGATGAAATCATTCCTTTATCTCTGAAATAAAGCGGCAAAATTTATTTTAATGTACATTGAATTACTTTTAAAATCCCACAACTTAATTTTAGAGCTTTCTCTAAACTGCTTTGGGTCTTTTCATCAAACAGCACTTAACAGAATCCAAACTAAATTGCAGAAATCATCATAGCCAAAGTCACGTTCAGGCTCATTCTGAGCTTTAAATAGTGTCTTCATATCTCAAGTAGACGTTCGGATTTTATTTTGTTTTATTTGCGGAGATATCATAAAAGAACTTCCGTACGTTGTTTGCAAACTCTCTTTCACATGTAAAAGGGATCCAAACGACAGAGATGAAATAAAATTTTGTATTTTAAGTTCCATGATATTTAATTGAATCGCAATTATGAATTTTATTCTCTTTATTATTCATTTAAAATTAATTTGAAATAAACTGTATTTCGGTACATTATTTTCAACAAGAACGATTCAGAATCTCAGAGACTAAAACACTTGAAATCCCAGAGGTCACCGATAAATGAAATCCGAAGAACAAATTAATTTTAATTTCAGAATCATTAGATGTTAGTACTTGGAGACGCTAATAAATTTCCCAGTAAAAATATTCTTGATTTTTAAATCAAATTGAATTGAATTCCACTTTTGTTTATTATTTTCTAAGAGAATAATTCAGAATCTCGGAGACTAATACAGTTGCTATAACAGAGATCACCAATAACTGAGGTTAAAAAAAAAGTAGATTAATTTTACTCTCCGAATTTCTTAGATTTTAGTATGTGGAAATACTGATAAATTTCTCAGAATAATTATTCTTAATTTGTAAATAAAATTAAATTGAATTACATTTTTTGTATATTATTTTCTACCAGAACGTTTCAGAATGAATGCGATGAAGACTTATTCCTAATGTTTAGATCATATTGTAATATATTACATTTTTGTACATTATTTTCTACCAGAAATATTAAGAATCTCAGAGACTAAAACACATGTTAAAACAGAGATCACTGATGATTGAATTTAAAAAGAAAATTAAATTTTCGTTTCGAAATACTTAGATTTTAATATGAAGAAATACTGATAAGCTTATCAGAACAATTATTCTTAATTTGTAAATCAAATTAAATTGAATTAAATTTTTGTATATTATTTTCTACCAGTACGATTCAGAATGAATGCGATGAAGACTTATTCCTAATGTTTAGATTATATTGTAATATATTACACTTTTGTACATTATTTTCTACCAGAAATATTAAGAATCTCAGAGACTAAAACACATGTTAAAACAGAGATCACTGATGATTGAAATTAAAAAGAAAATTAATTTTGATTTTAGAAATCCTTAGATTTTAATATGAAGAAATACTGATAAATTTCTCATAATAATTATTCTTAATTTGTAAATAAAATTTTAAATTGAATTACATTTTTGTATATCATTTTATAACAGAACGATTTAGAATGAATGCGATAAAGACTTATTCCTAATGTTTAGATCATATTGTAGTGTATTACATTTTTGTACATTATTTTCTACCAGAAAGATTAAGAATCTCAGAGACTAAAATAAATGTTAAAACAGAGATCACTGATAACTGAAATTTAAAAAAAAATTAATTATGAGTATAGAAATCCTTAGATTTTAGTATGAAGAAATCCTGATAAATTTCTCAGTATAATTATTCTTTATTTGTAACTCAAATTAAATTGAATTACATTTTTGTATATTATTTTCTACCAGACCAATTCAGAATCTCGGAGACTAAAGCACTTTCTGTAACAGAGACCACTGATAATTGAAGTTAAAAAAAGATTAATTTTGCTATAGAAATTCTTTGATTTTAATATCAGGAGATAAATCATTATTATGAGGCAGATAAATTAGGTCCATGATCTCTATAAAGTGAAGTTAAAGCATTTTTTTTTAATGGACGACAGAAATTTATAAAACGTTTTGAGAGTTCAAAAAAAAATGTTTTTTCACGTACATCAAGCAAGAAAACTTTAATTAGAAAACGTTGAATAAATTACAACACTCTTCAGATCGCTAATACACGTTTAGAAAGAAGAAAAAAAAACGGCAGGCGGAGAAAATTCATGCCCCGAAATTTTCAATCCGGGTTAACGGAAAGAGCGCAGGAGTCTTATTTCAAGTCGAAAAATAACACACGTGAGCAATCCCACAGATTGCGTAGGGACTTTGCCGTCGTATATATCTTAAGTGCTCGGGTCCCAAGGGGGCAGTTGCTCGGTTTTGAATTGGGTCCCACGCTGGGAGTTGTCGAGGAGGCACGTCTGGACTCACCGTATCACGTTCTTTAATCTATCCGATGAAGACTTATTATTCATAAACATATACAGGATAGAAAAAAATTTAAATTGCTTTCCGTATTTAAAAAATGCATCCCGTATATTTATATACCTATTGCGTGTGAATTGAAAAATAAAATATATATATATATATATATATATATATATATATATATATATATATATATATATATATATATATATATATATATATATATGTGTGTGTGTGTGTGTGTGTGTGTGTGTGTGTATACACTCACTTCCAAAAGTTAAGCACGGAGAGGAAAATGTTAATTTCCGTAAGCCAATCTGAATTAAAGAAGCTGAAATTTGCTGCGAAGGTAGAAGGAAGTATGCAAATGTTAGGTAACGGCCAATCACGGTTTCGCGTCGAGAAATATGCAAAACAGGTAGTCGTATAAGAAGCCGGCATTGTGAAGTGTTACAGTAGTTGTATGTAAGTGCTGGTGAAAGGTGTTTAGAATATTCGTACGATTTATTTTCAAGCTAGACGTGTTTCTATGGCTTCCAGAAGACGAATAGAAGATTGTGCGCGCTGTTGGGCTGTCGGACGCATTGAAACAGGACAGTTTATCACAGATGCTGCTCTTTTCTTCGTCGTTCATCATTCTGCAATTTCACGATTATGGAAACAATTCCAAACCAGCCAAACAGTTGTCCGAAGACCTGTATCCGGTCTTCCAAGGGTTACGACCCCCTCGGAAAATCGATATATTGCTGTTGTAGCCAAGCGGTATCGAATATCGACCTCCTCATGTGTGACATCTATGGTTGCAGCGGCCATTGGTAAGAGGATATCTGCCACTACTGTTCGTCGAAGGCTACACATGAATGGTCTGTACGCCCGGGTACCACGAGTTAGTGCTCCTTTATCCGTCCAATACAGAGGGGCACGATTAAAGTAGTACCGCCATCATGTGAATTGGACTGTGTCTGATTGGGTCAACTTTATGTTCACAGATGAGTCCAGATTTGCCCTACAACCCGATATTAAGCGTGTAAGGGTCTAGAGGGAATAAGGCACACGCAATCGGCCCGAGAACATCACTGAACATCGCGCATTCCGCGGTGGAATCATCATGGTCTAGGCAGGGATTTCATTGGGATATCGCACCGACCTGCAAATCTACAGACGAGGTTCTGTAGCGGCTGTACGGTATCGAGATGAAGTCCTAGACCCCGCTGTGAAACTGTACTCTGCAGCAGTTGGTCCTCCTTTCGTTTTAATGGATGATATTTCCCGTCCCCATAGAGCTTCCAACGTTGACGACTTTCTGGAGAGTGAGGGGATTGCACATATGGAGTGGCCGGCTTACTCGCCGGACCTTAATCGAGTTGAAAATCTTTGGGATGCCCTCGGCCGTGCTTTATGTAGACGTTTCCCACCTCCAGCCACTTTCAGAGAGTTAGAAGCTTCCCTACAGGAGGAATGGCGATTACTGGACTATGCGGTGGTTGATCACCTTGTAACAAGCATGATCACACGCTGTACACTTTGTATGAAGGTGAGGGGTGCTCACATACCCTACTAATGTCGGTTTGTGTTGTTTGTTTTGCATTTAAACATCATTTTGTTAATGACGCAAATATGATGTCATCCTATAATTTACGAAAATTTAATATTTTTTTATCTCTGTATGTAACTCTTTGTTTTATTTCATGAATAAACATAGAACTACTTACTTGCAGCATTTCATGTCAAGCAAAGCAGTACTTGTCCATTTTTTTTCGCATTTAACCGCTCCGTGCTTAACTTTTGGAAGTGAGTGTGTATATATATATATATATATATATATGTATGTATGTATGTATCGAAATCCCCGGAGCAAGAGTACAAGAATACTTATAGTAGGATAAATAAAAAAAACATTTCCTTTAAACATAATTAAAAAATATATTTACTATAAATATTTGGAAATGCTTAACATAAACGTAGTTGCATAATTTATAGTATCTGCGTAATATAACAAAAATATGTCTATTTTAATCAATTAGATAATATGGTGTTTAATCAAATTACGTTTATTAAATGCTTACTATAAACGTGGTTGTAGTTTATAGTATATGTTTAACATAATTCAGAATATGTTCTTTAATCAACCTTCTATTTTATCCCGTGAGTGATTGGGATATTCGTTGAATAAAATACACCGTAACAATCCAATGCAAGTCCAAAACAAGGAATCATTTCTTAAGTATTGGCAATTGCTATTTAGCAATCGAGTTTCGATATGAGTAAATGTTTGTAAAATTTCGGAAATTATGAAAGCATTTATATGTATGCTCTATAGTATTAACATAAAAAGGTGCATGAGTAGGTAGGTGCATGTACGGCAGGAGAATGTGCATTTCAGCATGGGATTCCGTGGTTTTATCGAGATTGTTTATGCACTCGTCAGGAAGACACTAACTCCTGCAGTTTCACGAAAAAACGATGTATTTCAGAATCTAAAACATATAAGATGTCTGCTGATTCTCTAGGCGAAGGCTTTACAAAGTTCGCCAAACATGGTGACCGGGGAAATGTCAGTCCAGTGCAAAACTGAATAATTTGTAAAATGAAAACAGATAAAATTTATTTTTTACGTTGTTTCTGCTAGTTTTTACGTAATATTATTTTCCTGTGGGTGTTTTTAGGATATTCTGGATTTCCAATTACCACGTACGTTTGGTGTTTCAACAGATGTAAAAGTGTTGGTAGCTTAAGGGAAACTTTTGCTATACAAGGGCTATATAGACTGGGACCTAAAGTTTAAAGCCAATTCCAAACGACTACAAACATCCACGCCATCCGTGGGATTCGAACCCAATTGCATTGGGTAAAATGCCAGCTCCCCACCTATTCAGGAATCTTCCAGTACAACATTAGAAAGGTATTAATATACTGCATATAAACATATTTCGTGATCTGAAATCCATCAAAATCTCCTTGGCAGATACTCCTCATGCATGAAGGAATAACAAAGGAAATAAAACTATTTTTACATAAAATTTATTGTTTAAAATTTTATTCCTTATTAGCAAATATATTTTCTGCAATGGAAAATAATGTGTAATCGTTTTTTTCAGGGAACAGTAAACAACTTTAAACCCTTTCAAGGACAATAAACTCCACCGTTCGCAGGGTGCAAATTTTTTTTCCCGATTTTTTTAACCTAAAATATCCTGAATTTTTTTTCAATTAAAGGTTGCAAAATGTTTTTACTTTTTTAAATTGATAACAGAGGGCAGCACTAGTCATTTTCTGCTCATTTAACTGGAGTACATTGAACACAAGTGAAAAGACTAGATTTAGGCGTTCGCAAACATGGTTAAAAAATGATTTTTTGTTTTTATATTAATTGAAACCCGGATTAATTATGAACAATGTACCACTCTTTTTGCTATACGATAATTACATCATAAGATATATAAATAAATTTGAACATCCAAACAGTGATTTTTAGACAAAATTTTAAATTTAAATGCACTTATCTCAAAATAGGATTTTCTGACTTTGCGCGAATGATATCTCGAAAACTATTCGAGATAAATGCTTCAAATGTTCTACACCTGTTAATTTTAACCTTCTACATAAAATAACCCAAAAGCTTAGAGTCATCGTAGGTCATAAAAATTTTACAAAGGGTTTCATGAGAAAATTTTTTTTAATATTTTTTTTAACTAATTGTTAATTATAAATCTTAAAAAATGAATTTAATTAAAAGAATTTAGGCCAATAAGTTAAGCTAAATGTTTTCTTTAAATTAAGGTGTGTTACATGTCGATAAATTAAAATTAACATCCGTTATCTCGAGCTCAGTGACAAATGGTAATAATGAAAAAAGGAAGTATGTTACTATTAAGTTTTCCTAATTAATTTAAATAATTGATATCCATCTGACATTTTTGTTACAAGTTGTGTTTCATATAACACTCCAGAAATTTTCACTAGATTTTCTTCATCGTTAAATTTGTTACAAAATTATGAAATCTTAGTCAATTTTCAAACATTTTTCTCAAGATGTACTATTCCCTTTAGAAGACTATTTCCCATGCCATTAAAAAAAATTACATCGCGCGCAATATGTTGAAATCCGTGGCAGACTGATTAGTCGCATCTTCAAAAAAAAAAAAAACATCCCAGGTTACTGCTCCTAATCAAAATCTCTTCTCTGACGTAACTTCGGAGCGCTTTGGGAAGAAGGGTCACGTATTTTCAGCGAGATCACGTACTCTTCAAAATAGTCCCCTCACCGCTCATTTATATAATTTTCCTAGAAAACGGGGGCCAAAAATTCAAAAGGAAAAGAAAATGAGCCACTCACTTTTGCATCTTTAATGATGAAACTTTCTCCGTAATATACCACATCCTTTGACGACGGGACGCTAGCTCTTCACGAGACGTATTCTTCCGCAGAAATAGTTAGTTGGCTTTCATTTATATGAGGTCCCGTACGGCTTAAAGACTTTCGAGAAGGGACATTAGTCATTGCAGCAAAAGCGATGACGTGAGGCAAAAAATATATTTATAGCACGACGGTAAATTTTTATAATGTGATAAAAACTTTGTCTATGCATCATGTTGTTTCTTGTAAAATGTTTAATGTTTGAAGCCCAGACAACACTCTCAACATTTTTAGATGTATTTAAGATCTTAAATATATAATATTCAATCACTTATTTATTATTTTAGATTGTATCTAATACGAATGATCATTGAAAACCTAAAACTCTCTTGATCATTATAAGATAATTTGTGCCATTTTGTATGCTTATTATAATAATACGATTGTATAAGGGTCGCCCAAATGAAAGTGGCACTGCCGTAATTGCGCCACCGTTTTAATATACAGAAGAATACGAATGCCCCTATAGAGGGCGCTGAGGGCTGGGAAGGCATGCCATATCGTCAGATTACGACAGATGCTTGTATAGCGTAGGAGCAAGATCAACAGTATCGTTTCTATCACGGATGCCTCCCAACGTTGTCAACATGCAGACGTGCAATTTTTAACGGCAGAAAATGTGAGTACTGGAGAAATTTATCGTCGCATGCAAAATGTGCATGGCACAGAGTGTATGTCACGCAGATGAGTATTCAGATGGTGCAGCAATTTTCGTAACGGATGAAGCATTACGGACGACAGGGCACGACCAGGTCAAGCGCGTGTGGTTATCACCCAGGAAGCAATTGCAGCTGTCCACAAGCTCGTGAGCAATAATCGGCGAATCCCCACTTGCGAGATAGCGGATGGAATGTCTATGAGAGAAGGAAGTGTTCACACAATTCTGCATGGTTCCACTGCCAACTCTGGAGTTTCTTCACCCAGGGTATCCATCATCTTGTGGACCTCTAAGACACCTGTTTCAACCTCCAAGGCAATTATGTCTGGCCTATATGTTAATTATGCATTTCTTTCTATTTTGTATATTAACTTACAGCAATACCATTAAACCATTCGTCACACCGACTGTAGTGCCACTTTCATTTGGGCGACCCATATAATAAGCTGGACGTGGATATGCGTTATATCTAGACAGCTATCTAAATTGGTAGGGACCACCCAGCCGAAACTATCAGTAATAGATTTACGATACCGATACTTCGGGGCGCCAGAGAGAGGCGTTGCACAGAGCAACAATACAGATGTCATAAAACATCGAAAATTAAGGAGTCGGCTCTAAAATCTGTTGTCAAAGGTCGAGAAGCGGAGAAATGTCCGATGAGAAAGTATTCCAGACACGGGAAGGCGCCGGAATTAATTAAAATGCACCGGAACATTTAAGATGCGGTCAATGCCATAAGGGGGGCCGAGAAGTTAACCTGTGAACTATGCGGCCCGTCCCTCAACTCAGTAAAGGGGTGGTGAAAAGACAAGAAGGCCACAGCCAATGAAAAAAATAAAAGGAAATATATGAGTGTTGGAGCGTTTCAAGAGAGCCCTTATTAAAAGAAAACGACAAGAAACTAAGCTGCCACAGGGCTGACAAGAGAGCCCCTACTATAAAGAAACGATAAAGAAACTAAGCTGTTACGAGGCCGAGAATCCTTAAGAATCCTTTGACGACGTAAAATTGATTACCTATCCCACGAATATGGAAAAAAGATGATGAAATAATGCTACCTAGCCGCTACCTGAGTGAAAGTTTACGCATTCTCTTATAGCGGTTAGACGACAAAGGAAGTTACGAAGATTATAGACTAGTGAGCAGAGATCAACGGCACGAATATTGCTACGCGGTGCCGAGGTGAACGCGCATACGACCGCCTACCAGTGCTGACCGACCCGCAGGACCTCGTAAAAGTGATCAACGCAGATCAACATCCGAGGTGTACTCCAAGTTATAGTCGACCATTGAAATCCCGAACTCTTTAGTCACGATATACAGAACTACCTAGAACTCTCTATAGTGAACGACAAATACTACACGAACTGTTAAGAATAAGTGGCGGAGACGAGAGCAAGCGATGGTGACAGCTGCCACCAGATGGGTGAGTATATTTGCTAATATAATTTCTTTCACATCCTTGCTTATTACATACTCGCCCCTTACCCGTAAGGATCCGCATTAGCGCCCTTTACACGTACGTTCTTTCGCGAGTGCTTGGAGCGTACGGGATTGCGCGCACGCTCCAAGCACTCGCGAAACAGCGTAGGGGATTGCGCGGGAAAAATTGCAATACGCTCAAAATCAGCTTTCCCTTCCTCTCCGACACCTTAACACGTGCACTCAATTGCGCAGGATCGAGGTTTCATACGGGAAAGAGCGTACGTGTAAAGGGCGCTATTGCCAAGTTTATGATGAATAATATGAATTGTAATCGTAATTGACTATATATATATATATATATATATATATATATATATATATATATTGAACGAGCTGAAAACCCGTACTTCACTACGGAGTACATTCAAATTAAATAAAACGGTCAATGTATGCAATTCATCCCAAATATATACACTCAAGAGCCAAAACATTATGACCACCCCTACATTTTACAATGAATTCGCCTGGATGACGTGGAAGGCACGTGATCAGGTGGAAGTGGTATTTAACTGCTGTTGGAGAGTCTGAAGAGTCAATCTTTCACTTACTTCTGTGTGCGATGGGAAAGGCTGCGGATCTAAGCGACTTTGATAGAGGGCAGATTTAAATGGCTCGAAGGCTCGGAACAAGTATTTCCGAAACTGCACGACTCGTGGGTTGTTCGCGACCTACAGTTGTTAGTACTTATGCAAAGTGGATGAATGACGGTGAAACCAGCAGTAGACGACATGGTGTTGGACGTCCACACGCTATCAAAGAAAGAGGTAGCCGGAGACTGTCTCGCATGGTGAAGCAAAACCGAAGCCAGACAGTGGCTCAGCTGACAGCCCAATACAATGCAGGGCCAAGTAGAATAGTATCGCAGCACACTGTTCAGCGGAAACTGTTGGATATGGGGCTACGCAGCAAACGTCCCACTCGTGTGCCTTTGCTGACCAAGCGTCATCGCCAACTGTACCTGCGCTGGGCCCGGGAACATCGCGACTGGTCCATGGACCAGTGGGAGAGAATTGCCTGGTCAGATGAATCACGGTTTGTCATTCATCACGCCGATGGCCGTGTCAGGATACGCCGTCTTCCAGGCGAACTGTTGCTCCCTCGATGTACAGTAGGTCATACACAGGCCGGTGGTGGAGGTATTATGCTTTGGGGGACGTTCTCTTGGGCGTCTCTGGGACCCGTGGTTGTGGTAGAGCAGACCATGAATGCTACAGGGTATCTGAACATCATTGCGGACCAGTTGCACCCTTACATGGCCTCTGTTTTTCCAGCTGGAAATGGAATGTTCCAACAGGGCAACGCCCCGTGTCACAAGGCTAAAATTGTGTTGGAGTGGTTCCAGGAACATGATGCTGAATTCCAGTTAATGTCCTGGCCGCCTAACCCACCGGATCTCAATCCGATAGAACACATTTGGAATGTCATGGGACGGCAGCTCAGAGTTCAAAGACCACCAATTCGCAATATCTCGGATTTGCGTGACCGTTGCTTAAACATCTGGTACAATCTGTCTCCGGCCATCTACCAAGGACTTGTGGCATCCATGCCAAGGCGGATTGAAGCTGTGTTGCGCGCAAACGTGGGCCAACTCGTTATTGACAGGTGGTCATAATGTTTTGGCTCTTGAGTGTATATATATTATATGATAAATACGACGATCAATATATACAATTGTTGTAAAATATATATATATATATATATATATATTTATAAAAATATCGTAGGGGATAATATTATAGACAAAATAATGTAGAAGAAAATATTCAAATTAAATCTTATATAAAGAATACCAAAGAATATAGTACAGTTAATATAGTACCGTTTGTATAACATTTCTTTTACTGTATTTTTTTATTTTTTTGGATAATGTCCAATCGTCTGCCGCATTAGAAACGGAAAAAAATATTTTTTGTTTAATTATTTGTTATGCACGTGACGATAAATTTATTTAAAGTACCAGAAAAAGAAATCACGTCATCAGCATTTAATAAATTAAATTCTAAAAATTAATTTTTAAAAATACACCAAAAATCAGGAAATGGAGGAAAAGATTCGAAAAAAATTTCATTTTAAAGGAATTTTTATGATCTTTCTCGTGATATAAATTTTATAACCCTCAAAGTATTATTTTAAATGCAAACGTAAAAAAAGTTAGAAAAACAGCTTAAAAATTTAATTTTAAAAAATCTGAGAAGAACTTTTGAAAAATCTTTCTTAGTGCACGCCTACACTATAAGAAGAATCGCCATGCAAAATTTCAGCCCTTTACGTCCAGCGGTTTCGTCTGTGCGTTGTATGTCAGTCAGTGAATGAGTCAGTTACGGAACTGTTTTATATATATAGATAATACCACTTTATTTGAATAAGGCTAAGAATTCAGCATGATGCTAAATAATGTGTGTGTAAATATATCGCTCACTCCCTTCAACTACGTCATATCTGAAAAAAACAAGATTTTTCAGGAGAGTGATTTGAAAGTTGAAACGTACATTGAAATGTATTGAAAATAAATTTTAGTTCTGCTCTCTAGCGGCTAAACATTGAGCGGTGAGATATAACGATCTTGCAGGGATACACTACTCTTTCAGGGCATTCTGAAAACAAGCATAACTGAAAATCGCCGATTTTTCAGATATGACGTTGTTGAAAAGAGTGAGCGATATGCGTAAATAAATTGTAAATATGTATAACTAGAGTGTCTTTTTAAGAGTTTTACCCTTTTTCTTAGTTCAGCTGCTGATACAGAATTAGTCGCAACGCGACGCAAAGGTACTTATATGATCACAGTCTAACGACCCCACCGGGGTCATTACAAAGTTAAAGTAAGTTATAATATATATATATAAATTAATATATACACACACACATATATATATATATATATATATATATATATATATATATATATATATATAACAGTTCCGTAACTGACTGACTCACTGACTGACTTGCAACACACAGACCAAACCACTGGACCTAAAGGGCTGAAATTTTGCATGTCGATTCTTCTTATAGTGCAGGGGTGCACTAAGAAAGATTTTTGAAAACTTCTTCTTAGATTTTTTAAAATTAAATTTTTAAGCTGTTTTTGTAACTTTTTTTTAAGTTTGCATTTAAAATAATAATTTGAGGGTTATAAAATTTATATCAAGAGAAAGATCATAAAAATGCCTTTGAAATGAAATCTTTTTTGAATCTTTACCTCCAATTTCTGATTTTTGGTGAATTTTTAAAAATGAATTTTTAGAATTTAATTTATTAAATGCTGACACGTGATTTCTTTTATGGTTCTTAAAATTAATTTATCGTCACGTGCATAGAACGAAATAGACAAAAAAAATTTCTTTCTAATGCGGCACACGATTAGACATTATGCAAAAAAATATTAAAATACAAGAAAAGATATGTTTCTCAAACTGAACTATATTCTTTAGTATGTTCCATTAGATTCAATTTGAATATTTTATTCTACATTATTTTGTCCATAAAAATATACGTTACGATTTTTTTATAAATATATATATTTTTACATCAATTGCATACATTGATCGTTGTATTTATTATAAATATATTTATATATATTTTTGGCATTAATTGTATACATTGACCGTTGTATTTAATTTGAATGTCCTCCGTAGCGACGTACGGGTTTTCAGCTAGTATATATATGTGTATATATATATATATATATATATATATATATATATACTGTCCGACCACAGTATGATGAATCACGGTTGGCATAGTGCGAAGACGATTCTATTCGCGCAGTAGGTAAGGCCGCTGAGGAAGGACGGGGAAAAATCTCATATTCTCTCGACATTCTTTAGAATCGGTTACTGACTACGCTTGCTTGCTTTTTCCTCGTCTGTTATTTTGATTATAATATTAAAATTAATGGATCCTTTACCCAACACAACTGCTCGGAATAAGTCGTTCCGTAGTGATTGTAAACGTATATTACACAATGTAATTAAATTGTGTGATAAAGAAGCACTAGAAGGAAGTGTTATTGTTCCACTATCGCAATCGCTAAAGAGAGCTAATGAAATGACCGGGATATCAATGTCCATAGTAAAATGAATACGCAGAGAATCAAAGGGTGAAGAAACTCCAAAATTTGAATCTCCAGGGAAACGTCAGAAAAAAAGAACCACTGAAAACGTAGCTTTAGATAATTTTGATTGTGATGTAATCGGAAAATATCTACTCCTATAACACTCCTATTTCTTAAATAGATTTGCTTCTTTCTTTTTATTATTTTAAAATTATTATTCACATATTCGATCAAAAATTAAGTTTTAAAAAATAACTTTAAAATTGCGGATAAAAAGCAGTCTGAAATACATTCCGTATTTCATAAACAAACACATCCGAAAATATGACCCCCTATGAAATGTTTTCCCCTATTTTCTAAGTAGACTAGCTTTTCTCGCGCATGCGTAACACTGCTAATCATAATAAAGGACATATTGTCAGCCACAGAATTATTAATCTTCGATATTTACAGTAAAATCTTGAGTATAATGAGCACTTTTTTTTCACATTTTAGTCCGCAAAAATGAGGGTGCGTATTACACTCGTGTACAAAAAAAACACGTAGTATTAAACATTGAATAAACGACAAACAATAGATGAGCTGTATTCTAGTGAAAGTGATTAAGATTGATAATCTATACTAATAAAGAGACAAGTGGATGTCGAGAGATCACGTGACCGTAACTCATCCGGGCGGGCCACTCCTCGAAAAAAAATGGCCGACAAATATACAGGAAACGGTGTAATTTTTTTTCTCATGAAAGTACATAAATGCTACATATTTGGAAAGAGCTTCGAAAACTGATAATTTTTTCTGCGTACACTTAATCTGTTAATTCAATAGTTTTAGAGATATTTTCATTCTAGAATCACTCACTGCTGAGAAACCAAATCATCTGGTGCAGTGGTGCCATCTGTGGGCAGCGATGGGAATAAAAATTGAAAGGAATTTATTCACTTGAATTTAATACATTTGCAGGCTTTTTTTTTTCTTTTGTGGGGCCCGAAGTACATAAATATGTTACACGGATGGCTTGAGCGTAGCTAGGCTAAGCCCGGCTAGTATGGGAATATTCTTTGTTTTGAACTAAAAAGTTAATTTTATTAACGTAGTATTACGTTCCTCAATAATGGTTCTCTGGGAAGAAAAATATGTCCGTCCTGCTTTGCGAGTTACACATTTGGCAGCGCGCCAAACCCAGTAGCAGTAAACAGTTAAACAGAAAGTACGAAAATGCGTAAAAAAAAGAGGTAAGCAACGATAAGTAATCCTACGTTAATGACCCGCGGTAGTTTCGTTAGAGGAGTATACCTGAAATTTTTTTTGATACCGAATTTGACGTTTTCGTTTATTTTTATTACAAATTTTATTTATGTTATGGTAACAAGGGATGTTTAATTTTCAAAATTTTACTCTATATACCCCATGAACATAATTAATATTCTTTTCCATTGCATTGAAGATACTTAGAATTCACAAAATAATATTTTGTGGAGGAATAGGACCTGCTTATTAAAATGTTCTTCAAAAATAGAAATTTTCAAAAGTCTCCATGCTTATTCATTTTCTTCTGATATCTTTCAAATTTCTCAAAATTGTTATGTGAAGTGTTTGTCACAAAACTGTGCATAATTCTTTGAAATCACAAATATTTTTCAAATTTATAAATCATAAAATAAAGTAAAAACATAAAAAAATAACAGACAGAATAGAAAAAAAATTATTTAAGACGTTAGATTCCTATAAAAAAAATTAAATGCACATTTAGATTTATATACATATGGTAAACTTATAATACAAAATTTAAGAATTTTTATTGATATATAATGTGCATAGAGCATTTTGAAAAAGTTAGCGTTTTTGAATTTTTTTTTGAAAACGGGCATGATTCTGCCAAAAATTCCTTGTTTTGAATTCGAAGGGTTTTCAATGTAGTAAAATCGAAAATTAATTATTCTCATTTTGTATATGGAGTTAAAAATTGAAAACTGAAAAAATTCGAATTTGAAGGTCCGTTGTCCCCTTAATAAACATTTGTGCAATTTTTAAACTAAATATTAAAAAGTTATGGGTGCGTATAAAAGTCGGATTTTAATTTTTTCAGAAAATTTCGATCAAAATCAAGCATGCATATTATACACGTGTGCGTATTATAGTCAAAATTTTACAGTATATATTCTTTTAATATACACCTTCAACATTCTTAGAATGAACTAATAAAACAGTTACTGGTGAAACTTGGGGTATATAGATTTAAAAAAATGTTCTTTTCAATTTTCATAAATTAAGTCATTATGCAACAAATGAAATTATATAGAGCATCACAACTCTATAAGATAAAAAGATATGTTTCATTTGCATTTTGTCTGCTTTTAGTTGTATATATAGCAGATAATTGTCATTATAAATGAACTACATAGATACAAAGCGATATAGTTTAACATTTCACTTAATTATTTGTTATATTGATTTTTGTTTAGTACTTTACCATGTTAATTAATTTGTTATACATTGTTCTCACTGAACTATAAAAACCCAAAAAAAATTTCCATGACAACCATGTTTAAGACGTAATTAGTTTTTAATGGTTCAGTTAGGCAAAAATTAGAAAAACCTCATTACGTACTTGTGACCGGATTTTTCAATGTGCAATGACACATCTAAACTATTAACTGTAAAAAAAATATTTAAATACTTTTGTGATCCTTATTGGTGTGTTAGTTGAGACCGCTAAGCTATACAAGGTCTCATTAGACCGGGACCTACAGTTTTAAGCCGAATCGGATGACTAGAAACAAACCTCCCAAAAGTGCGACTCGAACTCACAGGCTCTGGGATGGGTACCAGAGATTCTGTGTTTTAAATGTTCAGTAAATATATACATACTAGCTGAAAACCCGCGCTTCGCTACGGAGTACATTCAAATTAAATACAACGGTCAACGTATGCAATTTATGCCAAAAAATAAATATATATATTTATAATAAATGCGATGATCAATGTATACAATTGATGTAAAATATCTATCTATATATATATATTTATAAAAAAATCGTAAGGGATATGCATTTTTTTTGTTATAATATCCAATCGTCTGCTGCATTAGAAAGAGAAAAAAATATTTTTTTTGTCTATTTAGTTGTTACGCACGTGACGATAAATTCATTGAAAGTACCAGAAAAAGAAATCACATGATCAGCATTTAATAAATTAAATTCTAAAAATTAATCTTTAAAAATTCACCAAAAATCAGGAAATGGAGGTAAAAATTCGAAAAAAATTTCATTTTGAAGGAATTTTTATGATCTTTCTCGTGATATAAATTTTATAACCCTCAATGTATTATTTTAAATGCAATCGTAAAAAAAATTTTAAAAACAGCTTAAAAATTTAATTTTAAAAAATCTAAGAAGAATTTTTGAAAAATCTTTCTTAGTGCACCCCTACACTATAAGAAGAATCGCCATGCAAAATTTCAGCCCTTTAGGTCCAGCGGTTTGGTCTGTGCGTTGTATGTCAGTCAGTCAGTCAGTCAGTGAATGAATGAGGCAGTTACGGAACTGTTTTATATATATAGATTAACATATTTTTAAACTTACCGCTATGGTTTGAGTCAATAATGAAATATTATGTCAAGAGGTTTTCTGCTCAGTTGTCTTAATAATTGCTGTCTGTATAATAATAATTTCAGTTTATTTTATCATATTATCCAGGGTCCCGGGGTTGCCTCAATTGGATGTCAGATCTGTACTGTCCATCTGGCGGCCAGGCCCTCAATAATGAATAATTACAAGATAATAAGAACTTTTTTATATACGATGTTTCTAAATTTTCTGTTGAATCATATAAACGCCACAATTCTATGTATTAATAAATACTTTAAAAAAAATTGTTTTGACGAATTATCCCATCAACATGAAAGAAAATGAAGGTAATTGGAACTTGCGTTTAACTTTTCATTCCCGTCCAAGCCGATAGATGGCTGCACCAGTCTACAAAACAAAATTTACTGAAAAGGAATTCAATTCTGCTTAAAGATGGATAAAAGTATTAAAATAATGCATTGTCATCGTGTTCTGAGCTATTCTAAAATTTTCCAATGTCTAGCTAGTCGGGAAGTTAGTTAAAAATCGATTGCAAGATTTGTACTGGACAAACACAAATACAAACAAGAAAGCGAGTTAATAAAAACATGGTAAAAATGTCACCGAACTTGGGAAATTAATACTCGGCTGCGTATACAGGAATTGCTGCTTAGCGACCGGTCGACAGTTTGACAAGGCGTATAAGCGAACGCTGTGGTCGCTGAATTTCCGAATACTTATCATATTATCCATCTATCTTAAGCGTGCATTTTTCATCGAAAATCAATAATAATATTATATTTCTCGCATTATTATTATATTTCGGTTTAAAAGGGATTGTTTAACTATTTTCTTTTTATTGTAATATTCTCTTGTGTGTGTGCGTGTGAAATTTTGTAGAATAAAAGCATTTGCCAGTGTTCCAATTCTTGAAGATTTTGATGAAAACTAATGTCTTCTAAATAAACAAAAGGACTATAAAAGCTCATTAAAATACATATTTGAATCATTTGGATGACTATATGTTTAGAATAGTTAATTTGCAAGGGAGCACTTTACGTTTTACCCCTTTGTATATTATTATATAACAAAATCGTTATTGCAAAATATTTCTTTTGCTTCATTATCTTTTGACGTTTTGATTTCTCCCGAGAATATGCCACGTAATCTCGTCGTTTCTGTATTATAATAAAAGCTATGCTTGTAAATACGCATTCCTGGAAATGGTTACAAAATACGCTTTTATATAGTTAATCATGATAATTTAGATTGCATGCAATAATGTGAACTCCTCGGTGTCTTATGGGACTATAATATTCTTCCTCCGTTGCTATTCAATATACTTATTCATTACGCAATTGAATGTATATAATAGATAACTCACATATTCTCTACCATAGTGCATGTATTCTATAAAGGAAATGCATTGCAACACCTTGCATTCATTTTTCCAAATCCCTATTATGTATTTAAAGGCATTCATTTTTATACGTTACAGGAGGGAATTTTTCTTTTATTTTGCTATTTCATGAATGCAATTATGTAGTACTATATTGAGTCAAGCACATATTTATTGAAATCAACTTCACTAAGTTTATATCCACATCTGAATTGAATTCATTCAATTTTTTCTGTATTAACTTCACATTAAATTTTATATATAATATATATTAAATGGAAAATGCCTTTATTGGTCTTTTCAACACAGACAATTTTTTTTGTTTAAGTTTCCTGAACAAGTTATAAGAAATATCTATTTACGTTAAAAATGAAAATTCTGAATATTAAGTAAAATAATTTATTTTTACGTATGTTCTTTACCGGCACTTTATCTCTTCGATGTATATTTTCACGAAATGAAAGTAAAATTAAGGTAAAATAAAGGTTTTCAGGAAATATACTACTAAAATAATCGGTATATGGAAACGCTTAATTTAAAAGCTTGAAAAGTGCTATGTTTGCTGTGTTGTCAATTTGATATTTCCCTACTAAGTGTAGAAACCAAGTATGAGAAAGAAACGTATTTATGGAATTTATAACGAATATTTTTTTCCGAAAGAATAGTATTGTTTATCTTTTTAATTCTGTGAGCACAAGAGGTGAATATATATACACACACATACACACACACACACATATATATATATATTTATTTATTTATATATATATATACATATATATATATATATATATGTCAAAACATAACGGAACTGTCAAAATATAGTTGAGAAGTATGGGGAAAGGGGGTTTAAAATAATAAGAATGTAACATTTCATTTACAAAGCGCGCGTATTTTTCAATGGGGAATCCTCCTATAAAAGCGACTTTGAGCGGAAAGCGAAGAATTCTAGCGAGAGGATTTATTTTTAGAAAGGTACAGGTCTTTGGGCGCGAAGTTAAATTGTACGATCAGCAATAATAAGGGTCCAGATGACCAAGGTTGCGGTCTGCGCATGCGCCGTGCAGCAGGAGGTCGGATTAAGGAGGTCGAATTAAGTTTTGGTGGTAGATTGCGTGCGAATTTCGTTGAGAGCTGAAGCTCGCGGCAGTAGTGCCGGGTAGGTCGACAAAATGGCTACGTGAAATAGATTACCCTGGAGCGTGGTTACTTCAAGAACGCAATAAATAAGGATTAAAAAGTAGTTGACTTCCTTGCGATCCATTCCCTGCCACTCACGCAACTAATTAAATATGACGACTGCAGGAATAATATTTAAACACGGGAGCAAAACACGCTCCGTGTCATATATATATATGACGAGACTGACTAAATGCCGGCTCTAAGCGTGCTCTTAATATCGTAAATCCCTCTTAAACTCTCTAATACTTATTAATAATATTGCAGTCAGTGAACATAGGCCGTGGTAAATGATTACAAATTAATTTCATCCAACAAGTTTATTCCAACTATTAATTTAAATACCCTCGAATTCAATCGCACATAATTTAGTTTTCCAAGTAATCATCTCAGCCTCGTGACGCGTGACTGCTCAATCCAAATGCTAATCCCGCTCTCTTCCTAATTCTAAGTTTCATTTCCGCGTCTACTCTTATAGCACATGCGCAGAGCCCATCTGGAATTTTCTAGAAGCTTGTTTTCGTGCCCAATCCTGTACAATATCTAAAAATAGATTCTCTCAGCATGGAACTTCATCCCACCGCGAACCGAAGGTCAATCTCAAAACGGAGAAATAACCTACTTTTTCTTCCCGCACGCGTCTGGAAATATAAACTCTATTGGCTTTTTCGTGCCACGAAAATGATTAATCCCAAAGCCCCCTTTAAATTTAACTTAATTATTCTTTTCCCAATTAATTTCTGACTGACTGACTGACTGACTGACACACACACACACACACACACACACACACACACACACATATATATATATATATATATATATATATATATATATATATATATATATATATATATATATATATATATATATATAAAGGTCTTACCGTTGTATAGTGTAACGAAATGTTTTAATTTTTTCAGGAAAATAAGTACTTTTGACGTAAAATAAAAGTTGATTTTCGATAGGTGGACCGCGCGAAAATGTCTCATGCCAATAAAATAGGATTTATTTTATAGTGAAGTTGGTGGTTTCAGTAGGATGAAAAAACCGGTTCATTTGTAGACATTGTTTATTTTTCAAATAACAATGGTGCGAAAGGATAATGCATAACCGATTACAAAACACTTTTGGACACAACATTGGGGCGCAGTGTAACACAAAACAGGGGAATATGAGACAAGTACATGTCAAAACACATTTGTAGACCATATTAAAGGTTAAGCAGGACACAAACTCGAGGGAAATGTGATATTTTCATTAGAAAACCTCTTTGTACACAATGTTCGTACACCGTGCTTATTCGGAAGCATCCAGGAGAACTCTAGAGCCAAAAATCAATTTTTAACTGCGATTTTTAAACAAACAACAAATAATACAATCTGTAATTCTAAATTAAGTATTCTTCAGAGGCGGAGAACTTAATCTTTAAAATCGTATCTCATTTAGTGATTTTAGTCAAGCATGAAAGGAGAAAAAATAATCGTCACAAAAAATCACATTCTAGAAACAATATATAGGATTGAGAGATAATTCGATGAAATAACATGTTTTGCCGAAATAGTGTACTAAATGTTCCAGTTTTTTAGGAAAATCTTGCTAAAATTATTATTCAGATTATTACTTTTATCCGAATCGAGTGTCAATAAACTCTACAAAAAAGTATCTATTGCAAGATAAAGTTCCTGTGCGTTGTTTCAACAAGAGAACGTGCTTTTGACGATGTGATTGGACATTCATACCTGTATCTGGTTCTTGATATGTTCCGCCGTTTGCAAGGAACTACGTCACTATGCTTAATAATTTCTAAAGAATTTCTCTCAAGTTTGCCTGCCACTCACCATTCGGGGCAATTCTGCTTCGTGAAGCCTCACGAAGCCGTCAAACAAGCAAGCGGCTAAATGAGTATGGTAATTAGGGAAGGTTGCTTAAGAACTGATCACTTCATGGATATTCTACTTGTGATGGACGAAAGGTGTGTTAGTGTCAGTACTGGTTTAGAACGAAGTGAAATGGTGGTTCACCTTGATCCAGGATAAAGTATCTATATATTACTAAGAAGCTACTGTCGTTAGGTTAATTTGTCTTTGTTCGCAGTTAGAAAGTCATGTAGTGTTGTGATCTCCTGTTAGGTATTTGAGGCAGCTGTAGGACCGAAGTTGTAATTCAATATCAATGCCAGTTGTATGCCCAGATGTGTTGGTGGAAAAAATATTTCTGTGGTAGAATGGAGTTGCATTTAAATCTGAAAAATAGCTGTTTTACTACCTTTAATAAAATGGGGGAATATTAAAATTCAACATTATTAACTTTTAACAACATCTACGAGATTGTTGAAATGTTACTTATATATAAGGGCCTTTTGCAATATCTGTTCGTATTTAACTGGTTTTAGGATTTTCTTCAGACGAGAGATATTTATCCATACCTTCCAAAAGTGCTTCTGGCTGAAGCTGAAGTCAATGTTAATCCATTTTCCATAATAACATACTTTAAAACATTTTCCGCCATTACAGTTGAATCTACGGAAACATGCGTAGACTGAGAAAAACTATGGAGTATGCCACAGGATTGGTCACGTGTTTCTGTGAACATCACGTTCGGTGGGAAATCGCACCCTTGCCATTGAGAGATTTTCCTTCGAAAATGGAAGCAACCTTTCGTGAGATAATGGAATACGAAGTGCATTCGGTCAGAATCATCAGAATCTCCTTGGAACGTACTGTTGCATTGTGCAAAAACTTACACCATGCAATAACGTCGTAGCTGTGCATGTTTTCAACAAATCTGAAAATTTATATTATATGTAATTTTGAAAATTGTGGTTTTGGAATTTTTTTATCAATAATCATGTACTATACGGTATATCATATCATTTTGTTCTTTGTCACAAGAGAAAGGTTCTAACGTCTTTATTTTTTTAAGTAATACTTATGAGAGGAATTTTTTAAGGTTTGATTTCAAAAGCCAGATTCCTTCAACCGCGCTGGATGACGCGTCGGTCTTTCTAAGGAGGTCAGGTGTTCTACAAACATTTAAAGCTATGTAGTCACTCTGTAGTATTGTTGAGTGTGATGAGTGATTGCTTATTAATTTTAATTTATATAACCTAAAAAGTATTTTTCAATATTCTATACTCTGTAATTTTTTGTTTATTTGCTTAATTTTGTGTGTACTTAAACAGTTCATCTCAGTACTAACATTTCCAATTTTCCATGCCATTAAAGCCAACAGAATTTGGGATTATTCTGAACTTTTTTCCTTTATAACTTCAGATTTTTCCCGTATACTCTACCGTTCTTGAAACGTCTACTTATGGTTGTTTATTTTTTTCTTTTTATTCTGGTTTTGTACTTACCTTCTATTTTTTTATATTTTATTCCTTACTTCCTGATCTTATTTATTCCGTGCTATTTTTATTATTTCAAAGGAATAACTGCCCCAATGGATCAAATATGATCTCTGATTTATTCGGAAATAAATACGTCGAAAACTCTACTCTAAATCGCTTTACGGTGTTTTACAAATAAATTTTGTAAATGGTTAAAATATGCTAATATACCCTGTGGAATGTTAATTCTACCCCGCCAGGTCCAAGAATAGCAGCTAGTATCTCTATAAAGATACAACCTATTATTTTACAGGAACATTATATTCCTTAGAGGAAACTGAAATTTCTTAGTTCTAACGCACTCATATTTGGTATCGGCTCTTCAAAGGGTAATATTACTCTGGCTACTCATTTTAAGATTTTCAACCGATATGATTAACTACCATCTATCATAATATTCTAACTACCTAACTATCCTAATACCATCGTTGAGAGGTGTAAGGGATCTCTAGCTACAGGTTATATTAATTTTAATTTATATAACCTAAAAAGTATTTTTCAATATTCTATACTCTGTAATTTTTTGTTTATTTGCTTAATTTTGTGTGTACTTAAACAGTTCATCTCAGTACTAACATTTTCAATTTTCCATGACATAAAGGCAGAATTCAACGGTAGAACTTTTATTTGAATACTAGGCTTTTAGTGGGAGATTTTAACAACTTGAATATTTGCAAGGCTTTTTCATGACACTATCTTTTAAAAAACTAAGCACTTTATATTGAGCATAATCGTTCATATTGTTAACTCCTAAGAATTTAGAATATTTTTGAAATGCCCGAAGGACCTTGCCGTTAGTACGTTGGCTATCAGCAACGAGGTTGCCCGGTTCGAATCCCGAAGTGCCACTGAATGCCTTCGTTTCTACGTCGGGTATGAGCACGTTAGATCTGTTTAACGCTGGTAGGTTCTTGCGTATGGTGGTAAGGGTTTGCAGGAGGGAATGAGGCCATTGCATTTCCATCCAAGGGGATGCTCAGTCAAAATTGTGGTGTAAACTGGCAAAAAGTCGGCCTCCTAAGCTGACTGGCCATTCCGTCACACACTCCCTCTTACTTATCGTTACATGGCAATACAACAAATTCTGACTTAGCCTTGGCGTCTCTATAATGGCATCAAAAGCAAATGTGGATAGAGAAGTTTTATACGAACCTGGATGTGGTCAACGCAATATCGTTTCTTCGCTTGCGGCCAAGCTGTAATGTGAGGGGCCGAAAAACTCACACTCATTATAAGGCAGGTGCTTTTGTAAACACAATTTTGAAAATATGTGCCTGAAAATTACAAAACTGTGCGAAAATATGCCACCTGCTTCTCACATTGCTCACATCAACGTATCTTTGTAAATCGTCCAATTTTAAAATGACACTAGTTGGTACCCGTCGAAACATAACGGCTGGATAGTAAATAAGTGTACTAATACAGAAATTATATTCAACACATAATTGCCAAATGTTGAAAATCATAATATTAAGAAGAGAGAAACACACTTTAATAAATTACTATTGAACCCAAAGAGAAATATGGTTACTCAACAGCGTGAAATAAATTATTTCCGTCAGTTTTAATTCTACATGTCACAAACAGAAATAGCCCTCAAACCGGCCCACCGGTCATGACCGACAGAGGTGGAACTAAGGGGTGGGGCAGGAATGGGGAGAGGCTTGAACGCTTGGCTGGCTTTGACATCCTCAGTCAGTTCCTGGACATCAGGGAGAGCACATCAGGGTTTTACAAATGCTCAACATTTGCCAGTAAGTTGCGATTTTGTAAAAGTATGGCGGTCAAAATGACCGGTAAGCCTATTATTGCCACTGAGCAATATCAGGCCTAGTGGTCCTGATAGGGATTTCAGTGTTCTGTGCAATTTTTAAAGTATCTTGTGAAGCCTTGACATCACTCTTCTCTAACTCAATCACTGGCAGGTAAATTTTTCGAGCAATTATGTCTGAGAAACATTGTGCAATTCTTTTAAGAGCCCTACGATTTGATGATGTAGATACCAGATCAAAATAAATTGAATAAATAAGTGTAGATGAGTTTTTCCCTCACTATTCATCACTAATATAAATCAAACAACCCTGTGCACAATATCAACATGCAGTTCCATCGTAATAACGCAAAAATAACAGCTTTTTAGGCTTGGGGGTCAATTTGACCGATAGTCCTGATAGTGGCAAGAAATTCATGGGCCGGTTTCAGGGTTAAAAATAAAAATCACAGAGAGAGAGAGAGCTAGAGACATCCCTCGGTATAAACAAATTAACGTGTTATAGCGTGTTTCGTAAATATCTAAAGCCAGATTGAAACATGTCACTGAGCATGCGCAGAAAGAAATTTTTAACTGTACATTATCGCTAATTAATGGGAATTGCGGTTGCAAAAACCAAATGTGACACATTTATGGATGAAAATCTTTCGTTCAAGATCAAAATGGAGTAAATGGATGAAGTAGTTTTCTCTCACGGGCTGCCTAAAAAAAAACAGCTTAGCAACCTAAATATATACATATGCGAAGAATGGGTATAGAAATTGGCTTACTGATTCTTTCCTTGATAACATATTGAGAGTCGCATGCAGAAAATATAAGCCTGATTTATCTAAAACAGTTAAAAGTTAGTCCCAACATTAAAAAAATCACAATAATTTTTATATAAACGTTTGAATAAATTTAGGTTTTGAGTTTTATTTTTTACAGTATTATATTATGAGGTATAATGTGGTATGTTGCGGCCCGCTCAACGTTGAAAACATATGCATGTAGTCCTAGAGAAAAAAAGGTTGGGAATGACTGGTTTAAACTAACCGAACCCCTCCTCAAGGAGCGCCAGTTATTTTAGACGGCTTTTAAAGAGGACGTAGAAGAAATCTATATCGACTTTTCTCAGCAAGATCCTGTGGCAAGACACACACACACATATATATATATATATATATATATATATATATATATATATATATATATATATATATATATATATATATATATATATATATATATATATATATATATAAATTAACAAAGATGTATGTGTGATCAATCAATAGAGATAAGGCTGAAAAGCCAAAGCAGAAATTTAAAAAAAAACTTTTTAATACTTACCTTTTCATGCTTTTAGTTCCTGGCTGCAAGTAGTAATAGAGCTTATGCTGGTTTTTCTCTTTGAACTTTATTATATATATATATATATATATATATATATATATATATATATATATATATATATATATATATATATATATATATATACACAGGGAGTCCATAATTAAAGTCCCGCATTCAAAAGGCTGCAAAAAAAGAACCACTGGTCAGAATGACTTCAAATTTGAACTGAATATACTGGAAGAAGGGAAAAACGATTTGGCATAATTGAAAAAAGTTCCAATATGTTACAGCGCCATCTATTGATGCATTTTGGAACTTTTGTTTTAGTTTACCAAATCGTTTCCCCCTTCTTCCAGTATATTCAGTTCAAATTTGAAGTCATTCTCACCAGTGGTTCTTTTTTTTGCAGCCTTTTGAAAGCCTTTTGATATATATATATATATATATATATATATATATATATACACTGCTGGCCACTGTAAATGCAACACCCTGAAGGAAACACGCAAATAACATGAAATTTACAACATGCATTAGCGGAGGTGAGATATGCTAATGATTAGAATTTCAGCGCAGACGCACATCACGCGCGCCTGTGGCGCCACTTCAAAGCTCTATTTAATGCTTGGAGATTTCGACGATTTCAAGTTCGGCAATTGTGTTTTTCTTGTGATTTTTTCAAAAAAACGATCAATTATGCCTCGTCGAAAACAGCGATCATCTTTTGATCAAGTATCCGAGTTCGACAGAGGAAGGATAGTGGCCTACCGAGATTGTGGATTATCTTTCAGGGAAATTGGTAGTCGTGTTGGACGAAACCAAAGAACTGTAATGCGTATATGTGATCGTTGGATGCAGGAGGGTACGACGGACCGGCGTGTTCGATCGCATCCACCTCAGCGCACCACTTCACGTGAGGACAGGCAAATTGTGCGCATGGCAGTGACGGATCGCTCAGTCACATCACGAACCATAGCACAGCACATGCAGTCTGTAACGCATCATCCAGTGTCTGCGCGTACCATTCGACGCCGTTTACAGCAGAGTGGTCTGTCCGCAAGACGTCCATTGCTTTGTCTACCCTTGACGCAGAAACACAGACGTCTCCGCCGCCAATGGTGCGATGACAGAAGGATGTGGACGGCAGAATGGAATGAAATTGTCTTTACTGGCGAGTCACGCTTCTGTCTGCAACACCACGATGGTCGCATTCGAGTCTGGAGACACCGTGAAGAGAGGATGCTGAACAGCTGCGTTATGCACCGCCACACTGTTCCTGCCCCGGGTATTATGGTATGGGGCGGTATTGGATATCACTCTCGCACACCTCTAGTACGCATTGCCGGTAATTTAAACAGCCAGCGCTACATCTCAGAGGCGTTGGAGCAAGTTGTCCTTCCTTACCTTCAGGGCTTGCCAACAGCCATATTTCAACAGAATAAAGCGCGACCACACGTGGCACGCATTGTCCAACTGTTCTTCGTCATTCGCCAGATTGAATTGCTTCCCTGGCAGCCTCGCTCTCCGCATCTTTCGCCGATAGAAAACATGTGGTCCATGGTTGCTCTACGATTGACCCAGATTCCATCCACAGCTGCCACAGCAGATCACATTTGGCAACGTGTGGATGCTGCTTGGTCTGCTGTACCCCAAGAACTCATCCAAAGTCTCTTTGAATCAATGCCGTGGCGTGTGGCAGCGGTGATCTCCAACAATGGCGGCTACTCTGGCTACTGATTTTGGCAGGAACCACAGTTCACAGAAGTCTATAAATTTAATCATTTGATACTTGGTCAACATGTTACCTACAAAATAAATATTGTTGTGATATCTCTTGTCTTTCTTTGTGTTGCAATTTGGGTGGCCAGCAATATATATATATATATATATATATATATATATATATATATATATATATATATGTATGTGTGTGTGTGTGTGTAAGTAATATACTCATTACATCACGCCCTTAAACTATAACCTGAAAGGAAAACTAGCTCATATTTACATGGCTGGGTCTAGACTCAGCTTGAAAGTAGTAAAATTGAATTCGGAAGCAGTCGGGTCGAATCGTTTATTAGAGCGACAGAAGTACATCCGTTCATTTCAGAAGAACGGCTCCGCAGTAATATAACCTTTCAGCATTAAACGCCAGAGCGAGGTACATGTGACTCTTATTTTGAGGGTCAGCAGATTTTGGGCCTCGCGAAGATCACCCACTCCTGAATTCAGAGATGTACACCCGTAGAAATGCAAAGGCATGCGATTCATGGGATGTTCTGTGGCTAAGGGTTTTAAAGCGATAAATTAATATTACTGGGGATTGATTTTAGGAAAGGGAGTTTAAATGCTTGAATGGAGGGCATAATATTTAAGATATTACACACACACACACACACATATATATATATATATATATATATCGTGAGCAATTTACTATTTTCACTCGTTTGAGCAGCTCGTTCAATCTGTTCTTTTTTTCGTTCAGCTTTTTTTTGAGCTGATGTTGTTGTATCACGTTTTTGTAAGAATAAATATGTAGTTTTTATATATTGGACGTGGATTGTCTTCACCTAAGCCACACCTTCTTTGCCAACATCTGCTCTTTTAACGATGTGTAGAGGTAGCTTTTAAGAGGTACCTTCGCTGAAACGCCAATGAGCTTAATCTCTCCGACATTTGTAAATAATTATTACCATGCTATAGCCATACAACCTCTGGAATTAAAAATTAAGTGCTACAAATGTACGGTGACCTTTTACGATTTTACATCTACGATGGTAAGATACATCTTTACATTTTCTAAAGTAAATCTGATCAATCTGATTGAATTTCTTAAAGACAAAAAATGGACCAATAATTTCATTGTCAATATCACTGTAGCAGAGAAATAAACCCTGTCTAAAATTATTATTTGGCGATAAACTGTTCAAATTTGTACATTCGCCCGCCGCATTCAGCTCGTAATTTCAGATTCATAATGCTGAAAGTGTGGGTTAATACACTATGGTATAGACTGCGATATCAGAAAGACTGAGATCATGATGGTAAGTTTAAAAGACGTATAACGTAGTTTATATGAAATACAAAAGTAAAAATCACAAAAGAATCAAATTAAAATAGGTACAAACTGCTTTCATTACTTGCAAATATCTGAAAGACTGAGATCATGATGGTAAGTTTAAAAGACGCATAACGTAGTTTATATGAAATACAAAAGTAAAAATCACAAAAGAATCAAATTAAAATAGGTACAAACTGCTTTCATTACTTGCAAATATCTGAAAAACTGAGATCATGATGGTAAGTTTAAAAGACGTATAACGTAGTTTATATGAAATACAAAAGTAAAAATCACAAAAGAATCAAATTAAAATAGGTACAAACTGCTTTCATTACTTGCAAATATCTGAAAGACTGAGATCATGATGGTAAGTTTAAAAGACGTATAACGTAGTTTATATGAAATACAAAAGTAAAAATCACAAAAGAATCAAATTAAAATAGGTACAAACTGCTTTCATTACTTGCAAATATCTGAAAAACTGAGATCATGATGGTAAGTTTAAAAGACGTATAACGTAGTTTATATCAAATACAAAAGTAAAAAACACAAAAGAATCAAATTAAAATAGGTACAAACTGCTTTCATTACTTGCAAGCGCTTGAAAGTAAATTAAATAACTTTGTTTTTTTTTTTGTTTTAGGTTTAATTGTTTGGTTTTAGAACTCAAAGCTGTGAAAGAAAAAGCAATCTTTCGGAATTTCTTTTTTTTACGTTGCAATCTAGAGCGTGACCTTAGATTACATGCCTTCGTTCTTCGGTACATTCCAAAACCTGCCCACGGCACTGGTGTCCTAGCAGTCCCCAGGGGTTCTAAACGCAGAAGATGAAATTTCTCTTTCGACCGTTTCAAGATTAGTCGTGATACAGTTTCTTGGAACTCTGATTAATATTTTTTTTTAATCCTGAAAATGTTTCATTCACTAATATTTTTATACTATACAGGTTTTCAAATTGTGTGACTGTGATTATATACAGAAAAAACATTACATAATGGGACTATAATTGTAACAGTTATAAACCTCTTCGCGAGTACAAATAGAGTAAACTTCTATTAAAACAAAATAACACGTAACTGAGATATGGATAATTTATAATTATTACCATGTTTCTATTAACTAGTTTTCTTGTTTGTTTGTTTGTGTGTGTGTTTGTCCCGTACAAATCTTGCAATCGATTTTTAACTAACTTCCCGACTAGCTAGACATTTGAAACTTTTAGAATAGCTCAGAACACGATGGCAATGCATTATTTTAACACTTTTAGCCATGTTTAAGCAGAATTAAATTCATTTTCAGTTAATTTTGTTTTGTAGACTGGTCCAGCCATCTATCGACCGGGACGGGAACGAAAAGTGAAACGCAAGTTAACTTCCAATTATTTTCATTTTCTTTCAAGTTGATGGGATAATTCATCAAAAAAATTTTAAAAAAGGATTTATTAATACATAGAATTGTCAAGTTTATATGATTCAACAGAAAATGTAAAAACATGGTATATAAAAAGTTCTTTTTACCTTGTAATTATTTCATAATTAAATTAGGAAGAAGAGGGAAATTTCTTTCAAATTTCATTTTTGATGGTTGAGATTATAAGTCAAGGAACTATTATTTAATTATCAAAAACATAGTTCACTGGAATACACACTAGTTTTATTGGCCAAAGGTTACTAAGTAACACACATCATTGACCCAAAAGGAAATTTTCGTTACATCGTTGACAAACAGCTTCTCCAACGATGATTGGTGTCAGAACTTCTAGAAGCAAATCCAACATATGGGCCAACAGCAAAATGTTTATGCTGGGACAACAGTTTTAAAATGTTGTTGTCCCAACTGCAAATGAGAATTGAACTGCTCTCTCCTGACGGTTGGTCCAACTAACAGCCAACCGTTGTTGAGCTGCAATGCCAGCCGTTATTTCAACATAACCTCAACGGTCAAATCCAACTGTTAGCCAACTATGCTAAATAACGGTTGCTTATCAATTTCCCAACGATCTTGTGTTACTTGGGTAGCACGTGGGGTTTCGGTACAGAGGGTGTTGAGGTCAAGTTCCTCTTGAAAAACCTCTTGTGTCTACGCATAGTATGGACACGTTAAATGTGTAAACCGGAAAGTACCCTCCCTGAAGTGTGTAACGATGGGAGGAGGACAATATCCCCTATGGGGGTGCTCGGTCTAAATCGGGGTGACACCAGGGGGTGATGTTTATAAACCTATACGTTGCTTACATTACAATATTTTCGGATAATTTTACAGAATGATGAAAAATAGGTGTTGTAGAAAATGAATCTTTCCTGAGCTAAGTGAGTAGGGGAACCAGGGGCACAACGGGGTACCGGGGCGGAATGAAGTTCGACGCTTTTCGGTGTCAAGGAGGTACGAGTGGCGATAAGACTGCCAACGAGTGGCGATAAGTAGAACTAGACCAACCTATTGCTGCTCAACTATGGCAGCCATGTTAGTCTATTTTTCTCAAGCGTTAGTGCGTGAATTTTTAGTTGTGTGATGTTTTAATCCTGTATTGTAACTTCTGGTGATTTTGTAACCAAGATAATGTATGAATACTTGTTTACATCACAACACTATGTTTAGTATCTGCTTGAAGTACGTTTAATTGTTTTTAGTTTCGTTAAACTTTTGTTTACGTATCTTTATCGAGGGACCTTACCTCCCTAACCTAAATCGTGTCCCTTGGGGGAAGGGGAATTGGCTACTTCCACATTCCGCCCCGCAATGTTTCTAACTAAGAGATCGTTTTTAGTACACTCCTAATTTTTTTTTCATTCGATTTCAGATGGTTCGAGACTATAAGACAAAAGCAAATAGGCAATCATGGTCTACTGAGGCAATTAACAATGTTCCTGAAGTGATTATTTCTGGCCAATCTGGGTATTTGGAGGCTCCGAACCAATTGGAGATTCCCCTGTCTACCCCGGAAAGATACGTTATAAAAAAAGAAAGGAAAACCTTGACTACAAGATTGATAAAATGGCTCGAAAATTTAAAAAGTTTTTACGGAAGAGCAGGAACTTTTGCTCATTAACTATTTAAAAACTATGAAGGCTAGGTTATTCGGTCTAACAATGACAGACATGCGTAGCCTAGCTTATCAGTTGGCTGTAAGAAATGGCCTTGGTCATAGATTTCAAAATGTAATCGCAGGCTAAACTTGGGTCAACGGATTCCTTAAGAGATATCCTACTTTATCTGTTCGCAAACCGGAAGCAACCTTTGGTGCAGAGTCATGCCTATCAGGTTGGATGATAGAGGAATCAAACCTTTCTTCGTTTATTTATTAATATTCGCAATTCAACCGTGTAATTTGCAACTGTAAAGAGGCGACAAAAAGGATTATCAAGCTGTAAAAGAATGTTAAATTAAATACAACATTTTTTGTACGTACACACACACACACATATATATATATATAAACTAGTTTTGGAGACACCATGTATCTTGGAGAAAAATAAAAAATAAATGGTTGCTTGTAGATAAAGAACATAAATATACATGCCCTCATAACATAATGTATTTTATTATTCAGTGACTGTGATTTCATGTGATTCTTTTTTTTATCAAAGTGCCCCAGTTTATGTATTTAATGTATCACTCGTACTTTTCCGATTCCATTTTGATAATGTCTTTGTAAAACACATAAAAGTATATATGCTATGTAAATGTTTCCGCACTTCTTTCCCGCTTTCCCCTGACATCCCTAGAGATTCCTCTCTATTTATAGACTTGAAAATCAGTGGAATAAAGGAAAATTAAATCCATCTCCGGGAAGCCCTAAGGAAAACGAACTCAAGCAGTTTTCCCGAAATTTTCAGCCGTATGAATGACTTTAAATTTCTACCTTGACTATTACGCGCTTCTGTAAAAGGGAACTTCAAAGAAATAATGATAAATTGTGCAATTGTGTAAAGCGGAGATCAGAGTTGGAAATTCAGAAGTGATATCCACAGGTAATGTGACTGTAATTTGGAATATAATTATGGTATAATTATATATATATATATAAATATATTGATCTGTCGTTTTTCAAGGGACCGAATGAATTGAACGATAAATGCAGGAAAACGATGGATGCGGGAGCATAACAAGGCAATATGATCATCGAGACTGGGCGAAATAAACGACACATACGGAAAACGAAGATTCGGGGAACGATCGATCGAGATTCCCCTGTTTTTATATATACAGAAGATCGTTCGAGCTTTATGGGAACGATTTTGATAGTTAAGTTTTATCTTTAAATACCGTATTTTTGCGAATTTCTCTTCTATCTGATAGCCACGGTTCTTGACAATAGCTTTAGCTTGAATTTTCCACGAAAGTAAACTTTTTCTTAGTACAGTCATGTCAATTTTACCCCATTCCTCTTGGACCGTTTTCCAAAGTCCGTTTAGTGTTCTTGTATGCCATTTTCCTAAGGCTCGTTTTGATAAACCGATAGCGCAAAAGTCCATTGGAGAAGCGTCAGGGGATTTTACAGGTATTTTTTTAAAAGGGATACACTTTATTCCTATTTCTGATTCTTTCTTTGCTAAATAAGCGGCAGTTGATTTAAACGTGTGACTAGAGGCGTTGTCCATATGAGGCTCAACTTTATTAATGTCCTTTCCCTATAAGGTTGGAATTTCTTGTTTAAAAATTGGATTTAAAATATTCTGCTGATAGTAGAGTGAATTAATTTTGTCTTTACTTGAGACTTTTTTTATTTTTAATTTGCCGTTGTAACAAAATCCTGCAACTATCATGAATCCATCTGAGAACTTTTCTCTACACTGACGAAGCCATTTCGTACGGTCATTCCCGTCAATTGAGCAATAGAAAATTGATCTTTTCTTATTACTTTCACTTAAATACACCCATGCCTCATCGAGTGTTACCACAAATTTCCATTTTTCAGCAGCTAAGTGTTTTTCATATAATTTTCTACGATTTGTTTTTCTTGCAGCAATATGTTTTGGCAAAAGCAGAGGAATTTCAGGTTTAAACATCTTTTTTAACATGAAAAATTTATGAATGATTTTACTTACAGTGCCAGAAGACATTCGTAGTTTCGATGCAATGGATCTTTGAGTCGGCGAATTTTCTTTTAGGATCAAAGACTTCACTTTCTTGATATTTACCTGCGTTTGAATAGTCTTAGGATGAGGTTCCGAGGTCATGTTTTCATTTTTACATTCAGTTCGGCGTGTTTTTATTTCAAATTTAATATATTATAAATACTTTTTTTTAAATGACATAACTGCGATTTTTACACCGCTTTATTATTTGTTGATACGAATGTTTCTCCTCGGAAAGCGCAGTTGCGTAACCTTCGATCCATCTATCAATTTTAGGAACCATTTTCAAAATAAATATTTTATTTTAAATTCTATTTAAAACAAAACATTAGCATGCGATTTTTCCAAAGTTGCCAAATTTTTATCTCAAATTTCAAACGAAAAAAATAAATTGCAAAATAGTTTCCATAAAGTTCGAACGACTTTCTGTATATATATAGTATATTTGGAGTAAAATTTGGAACTGTAGAATAAGTGCATTATTTAACCCGGGAAGACCTAGCGGTACCGTTTGGTACCAGCAATCACTACTTCAAAAATACCTCTTCTTTTTAGGAAAAACTTAACGTTCTGATTTTTAGTTAATAGATAGCACCACTAGACAGTCTAAAGAAGAAATTATAACAGTCAGATGAAGTAGTTAAGCACGTGTCTATGCTATTAGTCTCAAGAAAGTTTAGCGTCCTGAAAACAAGCGAAAAAATGGCTCGTTGTCAAAAGTAAGTACATTTTATAGAAATTTAAAATTTTTAAGTGAGTTGATGAAATGTGTATATATATTTATATTTGTATGCTCTTTTGGTAGGCCACATTTTATAAAAATATCTGTCTTATTATATACGAAAATTTTTGTTCTCAAATTTGGCGGTATCGTATAGTACCGCTAGGCTTTCATGTTAGTTTTTCATAAGTTATGTAGAAAATGTGTATTTATTCATTTTACTCATATTTCTGTGACTTAAAAAATAAATAAGTTTTCACTTTCTTTTGAAGTAACAGGTATATTTGTTTTTTACATTTTTAAAATTAATTGACGTATATTTATTTTTTTATTATATAATAATAGTAATAATAATAATATAAAAATAAGAATAGTCATTATTATTATTATTATTACGTTATATATATATCTATATATATATATATTTCTTTTCCTGAGTATTATTATATCAGTGAAAGCTTGTTGTAGTCAAACTTACAAGCTAATTTGAGGATATTTCATACATATATTTTATTTTTCTAGACATTTAACACTTGAAGAGGCACTTCAACTGTTTGATGAACTAGATTCTCATGATATTGAAGAAATTTATATTGAGCCTCCCAATGCTGCTGAAATCACTGAAGATTCTGCAGAGGAAGATGAAGGAGGTCTTACAGACAATTTGTCTGGTAACCAGTTACGGGCAAATGCCGAAATAAGAATGAATGTACAAAAAAAATTGTGGCGATATTGAAATTTCAGATTCCGAAGAAGAATTAGACACTTCCAAGACAATAACTGATGGGCCACCAAGTGCAAAGAAACAACGGAAGAATAAAAGATCAAATTCTTCAAAGAAAAGAATATGGGTTAATAAAAATGCAAAAGATTTTAATTCATTTTACCCACTAGCAGATTATTCAGACTTTCGTTCAAAATCACCACTTGAAATGTTTGAAGTGTTTTTTTTATGATGATATAATCTCACTTTTAACATCAGAAATAACAAAGTATGCTTTAATTATAAATAATGCTGATCCTCAAGTAACACCTGAAGAAATAAAA
>OU015495.1:9492046-9632046 GCA_907164885.2 Dolomedes plantarius
AAAAATCGGCAGAGCCATGGACAGATAGCATCGAGTAAAGATGTGTGCCGAAGGCACACAGATTTTAATGGGATTGAGACGCCATATTTTTTAGTTATGGAGCTGAGAGTCGTTAAGTGATTTAATAAATATGTTAGTAAATGATAATGGAGTTGTCGTCACTGTATTTGAGTTTGGATTCTACATTGTCTCGCCATCGGATCACGGACTGCAAAATGATTAATAGGATATTTGGAATGATGTGTTAAATAGATCGGGCGTGAAGCACCAGCGTCCGACTAAAGTCGGCAGCGATTCTGCAACCTTTTCGCTGTGGGAACCCAGCCTTTAAAATTCAAGAAATTCAGAATTTCATCGTATTATGAAAAAATCTTCGTCTTGTGATCATCATATTTCTGTGCTTCAAAAATTAAGTCAGTGATGTCATCTGGTTAATTGTGCAATTAATAAAATTTTTCGTCGTGCGGAAATCTTCGGCTGTTCATCGTAAAAAAAAAAATGTTCAGAAGTGTTCAAATTTTTCCTTCAATATTCAGTGGTATCGTGTCATCTTCTCATCCGAAATTTTTTTTTTGTGTGTGGAAACTTCAGCGGATTTTTTTTTTTCTCTCTCTCGCGAAAATTTTCTTCAAGTGTTGGAGTGTGTGAGACAGGATTTCCGTGGCTCTCCGGGACTGTCTGCCGTTTTCAAGATCAATTTTAAGAAGAAAATTGTTGTGAATTCTATACAAAATAGGTAAAAATAAAAAATTTAAAATATGTAAATCAGGAAAAAATTAAGGTAAGCGTTTTGATTTAAATTTACAAAAAAAAAGATACCAAATAGTTTTGAAGTGTAATGTTACATGAATTAATAATAATGTTAATAACTATGTCGCGAAAAATTAAAAACAAATGGCTCTGAAAAAATGTTGTTAAAAATGAGAAATATGAAAAATTAATAAATTGGTTAAATTTGCAATTGTACAAGTTGAAGATGTAAATTATTTTTGACATTAAAGTATTGAAATTTTAAAATTGAAATTGTAGTGATGAAAATTGAAATAAGTAACTATTATATGTGAAATGTGAAAATTTTGGAAATTGTGGTTAAAATACAAAAGTTAAAATTCAGTAGAAAATGTTTTCACAATTTGAAACTATTGGTATAAAGAAATGAAAATTTTAATATTGTTAAAATTAAGTACATGTAGAAAATTGTTTTCTGGGGATGATCATTCCAGTCAATCCTATTTGGTTTTCGGGGAGGGGGGAAAGCTAGATAGCAGAATATTAGTAACAAATATTGGTAAAAATTTTGAAAATTGTAATTTCATTATGTTTTGAAAATTTATGAGTTTTGGTATAATTATTGGAAAATTTTAGAACATAATAGGGTTAAATTGTTCATTTTGGTTTTGTTGCTGTTGGCAGTCTCGTCATTTTGTAAATATTTTTAAGGTTTATTGATTAAAAGTGCTTATTTTTCAGTATATTGCATATCGGTGCTCAAGTATATATAATTGATAAATTTTGGATATAATTTTATAAGTATTTTTTAGTGTATTGATATAAATTTATTTGATATATGATATTTGTGAGGTAGGGAATTGAGTTGTATTGATAAAGATGTAAGGTCTGAAGTTTTAATTTTTGAAATTTGTAGAATTGTGAGTTTTGATCAAAATGTGAATATGTTGACATATTTTATCAAATTGAGTCTAGAAGCAGAACAAGCATGAGTTCAACCATGTCTTCTTCAAACTTGAGTAGGTTTTAAAATTGGTTTTTGAATGAAATGAAAAGTTTATGGTATTAAAATGTATAGGAAAGTGTTTTAATGAAAGTTAGTTTCATACCTCAATGATTTAATTGCCTTTTTCATATTGATAAATATTGTGTATTTTGAGTATAATCATTTAAAGTTGATCTTTTAAAATTGTTGTTGTGCTTTTTGGTTAATAATTTGATATTCATTTCTTGTGTGTTTTTGGTCGCCACTTGATTTACTAGTTTTTGGAGGTCTCCCTGTAATTTTCAGATAAGCATGAGTGTAAAGACATGCTTCATTATTTTGTAAAACTCAGAGGTATAATATTTTGTACATCATGGTGAAAACGAAAAATTTTTGAAATATTAGAGAATTTGAAATATGTATTAGGGTTATGTTTTTCACTAGTGATTTGTTGTGTCAAATTTGAAGTTTCGGAGGAATCAGGTATCCCCGATGATACGCTGAAAGCTCTTAATTTCCCACTGCTGTTGTGGAGTATGACCACCATAACAGACTCTGAGGAAGGGTTTTAAATTCTAATAATAGAGTTATAAATAAAATTATTTTGTATGAAGTTTTGTGACACCCCAATTTGTTACAAGAACTGTAAATATTTCAAGAACTCTGAACTTTGTCAATTTTAAAGTCAGGACTCATTTTTTAGGTAGTGGACTCAAGGTGCTTCGGCACAAAGCGTTTTTCTTGAGTTAAAAGAATAGTGTGGGTGTTCACGGAAATTTTATTTACCATTTTCTTACAAGTTCAAGTTATATTTTGTGTTTATTAAATTTAATTTTAGTGTTCTATTAATAATGTTGATGTAATATTCTTTTACAATTAATTTTGATATTTTAATAATTACTGCTGTGTTATTGTTGTCATAAAATTTTAAGTGATTCAATGTAACTTCTGTCTCGAATGGAGACATTTATGTAACTTGTATTTTTCTCAGCTCCATGGGGTTAGGTGCACGAATTTAGTAAATAAAAATATTAATTTAGTTTTTTTTAAAGAAATAAGATGTCAAATATTTAGAGGAATTTAGTTAATTTTGATGTGGTTGAATCAAGTCGTAAAAAAGAATAAATTAGTTGGGTTTCTCTGAGCTTGTTGTGTGGGGAAGGATCCGCCCTGCACGGCAATTTTCAGTTGATGATTAATTAAGTTAATTTTAGTTGTTCTTCTCTTCTGGAGACGTGTTGCAGGGAACTGGCCATTCTTTGTGTGCACGCCTTCAGGAGAACGATCGCCCTATTCTAATCGTAAATCGAATTTAATTTTAGTTGGTTTAAATGGGTTAACAAGATGATGATGAGTTTCAGTAGCTAGGGTTATTAGTTAATTTTTGTTGTGTGGGAGACGTCCCAACTCAGCATATTTTCCAGTGGGTTAGAAAAAAAATCTTTGAAATTGAATTTTGTGTTTTCTCTTCTGAGGACGTGCTGCAGAGAATTAGCTACTCCTTGTGTGCACGCCTTCAGGGGGACGGGGGGGAAAGTTGTGAGGCTTAAATATGGGGGGCGATCACGCGACCTTAAAATGGGATTTTAGTTATTAAAATATAGGATTTAACAATTAAAAAGTCTGGGAGTTCAAATAAGCGGCGTATGTATTGCAGTGAAAATGGAATTAATGGGTCGGCTTGATTCAATCTCCGAAGAACCACAGATTCTAAAGGGAAATTCCCCTTTTCATTATATAATCTTGGCGCATCTGTGGTTTGAGCGTCGAAGAGAAAGGAACTGCTGAGTTAAGCAAAAAAAAAGAACATGTACGATATGACATCACGCATAAGTAATGAGCGTCACTGAGCGTTGGTTTAAACGTTGAAACAAAGAAAAATCGGCAGAGCCATGGACAGATAGCATCGAGTAAAGATGTGTGCCGAAGGCACACAGATTTTAATGGGATTGAGACGCCATATTTTTTAGTTATGGAGCTGAGAGTCGTTAAGTGATTTAATAAATATGTTAGTAAATGATAATGGAGTTGTCGTCACTGTATTTGAGTTTGGATTCTACATTGTCTCGCCATCGGATCACGGACTGCAAAATGATTAATAGGATATTTGGAATGATGTGTTAAATAGATCGGGAGTGAAGCACCAGCGTCCGACATATATATATATATATATATATATATATATATATTGTAAAAAGATTTTGTAAAGTTTCGTTGAATTCAACCCGAAGTGATATTTAGCGAATCTATCTGTTGTTCTACAGTGTGTAAGAACACTTTAAATCTGTAGTTTGGAAAGTTCCTCCGTGTGAACTGCAGGGGTGGGAGGAGAGTATGAACCCGCCAGATGTCGCCCCTGCAGATGCTAGGTTAAAAGGATAGTGGCACCGGGCAAAAGTCGGCTTTCGCCCCTGTTGTGCCCAATAACTGTGGGCTAAACAAACACCCCATATTTGTGCATTGCTGCCTTCAATGTTTAAGATTCATGCCACCAGGTGGTGTTAGTTGTAAAATTAACAAGTGTGTGGGAGCTAGTAACACAGATCGGGGAAAGTTATTCCGTATTAGGTTTGAATTTTTTTATAAGGACTTTATTTTTGGAATTGTATTCAGAACGCAACATAAATTTTTAACTAAGTCAGTTAAGCGCAAGCCTAAGAAATTTCACATGTAATGTCTTTTGTAATTCGAAATACCTTAATGCATTTTGAGAGAGAAGGCACTTACGACTCAAAAACTCATCCCAGAAACAGAAAATACCTTACGCAATCTTAAAATTCCTGATTGCTCCGAATTCACTGGCGACTCATTCTTTTCTTTCCCCGCTTGAAGACATTTTTACTTATTACTTCTGATTTAGCAACAGATTCGAGTATTCATATTCAATTTCTGTTTGCCTTAATCTTCCAGATGAGGGGAAATACTTTTCTTGTATGCAAAATAGCACATGCATAAACTTTAAGCTCCGCATTACCATTCTGGACGCGGCTTTTCATAATGGCTGTCATTTGTTTCTATTTCCTCGACCAATATCGCTCCTATAAAGATTTTACAGGAAGAGAAACGAATGGAAAAAGAAAACTGCGCACTTTCTTATTCGTGTTTTATGCAAAAGATACTTTTACATATTTCGTTTAAGGAAAAAATACTTCTCAGACAGCGATTTACCGGCTTCTGACCACTAGCAACACTGAATAACTTCTTTACAAAGCATTTCACATAATGCTATGTACATATATACACTTCTTTTAGAATGTGTTTACAACATACATCATTACTTCAAAATTAGAATGTTCATAGAAAACTTGAATACTTTCTATGATAACAACTTTTGAAAAATATTTTTATGGAGAAAACGTGAAATAAGACACAGTTGTAAATTTACTAATATTATAATTCACCTCTTATAACTCTGTTTTTACTGAATATGGCCCCATACGTCAATCAATAATTTCGAGTAAAGAAGGAATTAGCATTAAAGTAAAGTAAATTAATGAATTAAAAAAATAAAGAAAAATTTAACATTTATATTTCATTTGTAAATATGCAGGAAAACATATAAAAAAATACAGCGAAAGATAACGTTTTCCCAATATAGTGAACAGTATTTTTTATTTATTAAAAGATTTTTCAGGTTAAATCAAACTTAAAAATGAAAGTTTCGATTGCGATTATAAACTTGGGTAAATGTACCTTATTTTATCGGTAAATTTTAAATGTTATTTTTTTCCTAGAAACCAAATGCTTCATGAGATACCGAAATTTATAGTTTTATTTTTGGTAGGATAAAACTATTTTTAAAGGAATTTGATGCGTAAAACTATCCATAATTTACCAATTTTTATTATTATCTAACTATAAAAGCAATGTCAATCGTACACAACGGAGATTGACCAAGTTTTTGTATTTGTTATGGGCATGCTATAGCCATACTAAAGAGCCCACTGAATAATCTTTAAGCTATCGAAATATTTCCCAGCAAATCGGGAAATACAATAGATCTCTCCTTTAGGGGCTGGATGATTGCATTTTTTCAGTCGCCAGAAAACAATTCAGAGAAATTCCGCGTTAGATGATAGTTGCTCTAGGCAACTTTCCTTAGCGAGATTATAGGAGATATCATTGCCTACCTACTACACCACGTCAGGGAAGGAATCTACTGTTGAAGAGATACAGGCTCTGTAAAAAGTATTTTCCCATTTTGAGAAATTCCGCTTAAGATAATACCATTCTATTTTGGCCGAGTTCATTTCATACTACAAGACGATGGGAAGAAATCCACTGTAGAAGATTACTTGTTTTAAAAGAAAAATTATTTTCATTTTTATAGAAATTCCACATTAGATAACGGCTGCTCTAGCCAACCTTTCTAAGCGAGATCATCGCCGATTTTATTTCTTACTACACCACATTGGGAAGAAATCCACTGGAAAATATTACTTGTTTCGAAAACAGAATTGTCATTTTCAGAGGAATTTCGCATTTAGGTAATACCAGCTCCAGCCAACATTTCTTTGCAAGATTATAGGCGATTTCATTTCCTACTACTCCAAGATGGAAAGGAATCCACTGTACAAGATTACTGGTTTTGAAAATTATTTTCATTTTTATAGAAATTTTGCCTTACATCAGCATTAGATAACAGTTGCTTCAGGTAGTCTTCCTAAGCGAGATTATCAGTGATTACTTTCAACATTACGAGAGGAATGAATCCAAAGTAGGGGAAATACTTATTTTATAAAGTGCATTCGCTGTTTCTATGGGTTAAGGAACCAGCTGAAATCTCATCTTATCAAAAGTAAACAAAGATCTGGCTATACAAGACCAATGCTAACATATGCCTCTGACACATGGCCATTGCCATCAAGGGAAGAGAAGGCTCTGGTAATTTTTGAAAGGAGAGTTTTGAGGGCTATCTTTGGTGGTGTCCTTGATAATGGCATTTGGCGAAGGAGACGCAATTTTGAACTATGCAAACTGTTTAAAAATGAAGACGTAGTGAAATTTGTGAAATTGAACAGAATGAGATGGGTAGGTCATCTGTTGAGAATTGACCCAGAGAGAGCATCATTGAAAGTTTTTACTGCAGTCCCCTTCTGTGAAAGACAGAGAGGAAGACCAAAAAGGAGATGGAAGGAGTGCCTGGATTTGGACTTTAGTGCCATGAACGTTCAGAACTGGAGATCCAAGGCTGGTAGTTTGAGAGGGTAGTTTGGGGAAAACTTCTAGAGAAGGCAAGTGCCCCCGTGGGGCTGTCGTGCCAATTATGATGATGATGATAAAGTATATTTCCACTTTTAGAGAAATTCCGCATTAGATAACAGTTGCTCCAGGACATCTTCGTAAGCAACATTATCGGCGATATCTTTTACTACTTCGCCAAGCTGGGAAGGAATCCACTGTAGCTATACTTGTTTTAAAAAATGTATTTTCACAGTTAGAAAAATTCCACATTACATAATAGCTGCTTTTAAATTCCGTAAGCAAGATTTTGGGCGATTTCCTTACTTACAACACCACTGCTGAAGAAATAGATGCTTTGAAAAAAACATTTTCACTTTCAGAGAAATTCCGCATGAGATAACGGCTGCTTCACCCAAAATTCCTAGGCAAAATTACCACCAATTTCATTTCCTACTACACTCCGATTGAAAGGAATCCATTGCAGAAGAAATACATGTCCTGAAAAGAGTATATACCCACACGGAATAATAATTTTGCTTGTACGGTCAACAATATCCTACCAATTACTCAACTGAAAATGATACAGGGTGTCTCAAAAAACTTTGACACATTTAAAAAAATTAAACAAAAAAGTACACAAGGTAGGAACAAGAAATTCACATATGTGTTACCTTATATATTAGAGTTTATTTTAATACAGTAAATGGATTTCAATATGCGCAACTTTCGTGGCATGGAGAGCATCTGTTTAGTAATAAATCTCAGCCTATGGGCGTTCCGAAATGGATTCCGTAACACATGAAATTGTAGCAATTATGCGTCTTTTGAGTTCTTCAAAACTACAGCTGACTATCAAAGACACTTCCCGCTTCCAAAAGCTTTTTATACCAAGCTAAGATGTGTGTTACGACTTGGAGGATCTTTTTCAAATTTCGTTACACTTGCTTAATAGATTCCGTTTTGAAATACAATCCAACACATATTGCTTTATCTGATGGAGTAGCCATTTTACAACTTTCGCTCTCAGGGAATAACTAGCGTCACCTGTTCAAAAATTTTTACACGTAAAGAAACTTTAATATATATAGTAACACATCTGTGAATTTCCAGTTCTTACCATGTATACCTTTTTTTGTATAAATTTTTAAAATATATCAAGGTTTTTTGGCGCACCCCGTACAATATTTTTGTATGTGAGATGGAGAACTAAAAATGAGTTTTTTAAATGCCAATTTGCATCTTTTATAAAAATATTAGATGGAGACCAAAATAAGTACACTTATTCAACAAAAATGCGAGAAAATATTCCCCTTATCCATCGATTCCAAATTAAACGAAGCTATATTATTTAAACTACAGATTACACGTGCACATATTAGAAAATAAATAGATGAGTTAATTGTAATATTTATTATAATTCCGAATAAAAAGGAATAGGAAATCAAATTCATGTATTTACTCTGGAATTAATGAGACACATTGGATGCCTGAGTATCAAAAAAAGAATCACAATCGAAAATGTTGAACTGCAATAAACAAATTCCCTGTTTGTTTCGTGGGAGTTAATCTCGTAACTAAGGGTATTAAGGATGTGAATGACAAACGTCTCCCACGTACACCTACGTAAAAATGAACACAAGCTTTAAATAGACAGTAATGTATTTTCCTTACTTTCGTTTTCTTATCATTGTCTGATATTCTAGTGACGTTTTTTTCAGCCGAAGAATTACTGATTTTTCTTCAGGACGGTATTTCACAACCACGGAAGGGATGTCGTTAAAACGCGTACGGCTGACGAGACAAATTTAGCTGCACGAGGAAAAATAGTAGCTCTACGTTAAAAGCAAAATTGTTCGGTGTTGTTTTTTAGAAATTTTAGTCTATTTCTGATCACAAGTAAACCAATATGTTATCTATGTTTATACTATGCAGTTTAAATCCGTGTTATAAAATATTATGTACACACCGTAACGATGACGATATCTGTGTTCTTCATCAGACTAAAATTTCAACACAGAGAAACAAAAAAAAATATTCAGGCAGTCTCTTCTAACGAAACTACCGCGGGTTATTAACGTAGGGTTGCTTACCTCTTTTGTATGTGTATATGTATGTATGTATTATGTATATACGAGTATGTATCTATATATATGTACGTGTGTGTATATATATATATATATATATATATATCTATTCTTTATTTTCACATTTTTGTCTGCAAAAATGAGGGTGCGTATTATATTCGTGTACAGAAAACGTAGTTTTAAATATTGAATAAAAGACAAACAATAGATGGACTGTGTTCTAGTGAAAGTGATTAAGACTGATAATTTCACAGTATTGTTTGTTTTGAATTAAAAATTTTAGTCTATTTTCTACCGAATTTGATGTTATCTTTTATTTTTATTACAAATGTGGTTTTAATTTATGTTAATTATGTTAATTATTTTATTTATGTTAATAAATATTTGTGAAATTTTTAAACAAAATATTGAAAAGTTATGGGTGCCTGTAATAGTCAAGATTTTACGGTATATATATATATATATATATATATATATATATATATATATATATATATATACATGTATACATGCATTTACATATAAATAACATATACGTATATTTATAAGCATAATTTACTACTTAGTATATAGTAGGATGTTGCCGTTGGCAGATTACTTTCCGTTCTGACTATTAATTTTTTTTCAATGTAAAAGAAATGGTGAAAGATTAGGAAGAAGAAAATTAGGTAATAAAATATTTAACCTCATTATATGTGTGTGCAAAATATTTATATACTTTATATCGAATTTATCATTTTCCTAGGAATTGAGATTCCTTCCAGCTCATGTGCCCGCATTTTTCAAGACAACTTCTACCGAATTGCTTACCGAGACAAACGGAAAAATTTTACAGACATCGGAAGAAACATTCTTTTCCGTTCTTTATTTTCTCTTATCTCTCGCAGATTTCTGCAAGGTAGTGAGTGAATCCAAAAATAGAGCAGTTCATCACGTGATCTCCGGCTCGCTTTCAAAAAGGGCGAAAAAGTATTGTTCCTTATTCTGTTTGCATCCAAGCGGTATATTTCCAATATTTTTCTTCTTTCACGGCTTCGTTTTATTCCTTTATAATTGGTATTGACATCAGTAAAGTAGCTTTTTCCTTTAATAGAAACTTCCATGCTGTGTAATATGTATACAGGCTTCCCACTTATATGCGTTACAACCCCCTTAACTTCTTAAAGGTAACAGGTTAGGTCATAAAGTTGGTGTCTAGGTATAGTAAAAAGACTATGCGCTACTCGATGAGACAACTTACAAAACCATTTATTGGCAAATTTTGGAATTAGAGTTTTTATCTTAAAAACGGTACGAGATACGGGAAAAAAGTCGATTATAAAGTTGTTCAGCATCATCGATTTAGTAAGAAAAGATACCTTGCGCACATTAATACTCAAAACAGAATGTAAAAAAGGAACATATGTTTGGTCAGGATTTTCAACACTATGGCGTCGTGAAACGCGATCGAAGCTCGAAAAGACCACCACCTCACTGAGGTCCAGAGTGCAAATGTGTATAGTGGCCAATGGAGAGCATTTTCAGCAATATAAATATATGATCCTGAAGGTAGGGAAGTGTCTCAGTTTCTTTCTTGCCCTCTTTATGACATGACAATTTTTGAAATCGTAACCAAACAAATGTTCCTTTTCTATATTCTGTTTTAAGTATTAATATGCTCAAGGTATATTTCCTTACTAAATAGATAATGTTCAACAACTTTGTAATTGACTTTTTTCCCGTATCTCGTACCGTTTATGAGATAAAAACGCTAATTCCAAAATTTGCCGATAGATGGCGAGATAAGTTGTCTCATCTAGTAGCGCATAGCCTTTTTAATATACCTAGACACTAACTTTATAGCCTAAGCTGTCACAGTTTAGAAATTAAGGGGGATGTAACGGATATAGGTGGGGTCCCTGTATACTGATGAGGCCGTAATTTGGGGTGTTAAATTTTTAGACTGGATAATCCTTGTATGAAGCCAGAGAGGGTGGGACAGGGTGGTAGCCCCTCTTCTCCCCAGGTGTCACCCTTGGGAATGCTTGGTAAAAATTATGGTGACACCAGAAGATTGTGTTGGTTCACTTGTCACCTTTGTGAAAGCTTACTCAAAATTGCGGTTGCATCAGCAGTTGATGTCCGTTCACATATATGGTTCGCCCATTCAAAGCTACCAATGAATCTCTCGGTTAATTGCGAATGTCTTCATTCGAAAGTGTCCCGCATTGGTAAATTTCTAATTCCTCAATAACCTTATACAATCGACCATTGTTTAAGTTCTCCGATGTATTTAGCTGTCGTAAAACGCCGTTCATTCTATCTCACTGAATGTTGTTCAAAAGTGGTTTTAAATAAAATATTAATAAATCCAACAAAGATTTCTTTAATCTAAAAATAGCTGTATCTGAGTCCCGAAATAGCTTTTGTAATTGAAACAATATATCTGTTATTTCTCCCTTTTTCAATAGCTGTAAAGTTTTTACAAACATATGCTTAACAACGTACGTCTCAACAACTTATGTGAGAAAACTTAAAAGATAAATCGGACTAAACATAAGAACTAAAGATATAACTTGAATACATACTTAAAAGACCATATAAATGATATATATATATATATATATATATGAAACGAATTTCAATCGTTTTCCTTCATTAACTTTATCCTACAGCAATAGATCATTATCCCTCTATTTGACCTAAATACCAAATTAATCTATTAGTTTTCCCCTTAAGCAAGCCACGCGCCTACAGGTTATATAATAAGAATGTTCTAGAATATGACGTGATCCTCGTGAACTCATCCGAGGTGGTGTGATTGGGGTCAAGTGTCACGTTTAAACCAATTGGAAATTCAGATCGCTTGTACTCAAGGGCATAGAACTACAGTGTCGCGCGTCTTCTATGTCTGATCTCGGGCCTTGCAACATGTAATTTTTGCGCTGCGGTTTTTTAACCAGCATGTACAGCTCCGGCGGCTTCCGGAGTACTTGACTGTCAAAAATGTGATGTATCCGTGCCTAAGTGTAGGGCATGACAATTGTTGTAAGCTGTCCAGTGAGTGATCCAAGAATAAAATAAGTTTTAGACGATGGAAGTACGTTTTTCACTCCGGACTCCCTGTCTGTGTGCCTCTCCCTCCAGCTCTCCACGACTACACCCCGGATCCGAAATATTTTAATGTCAAGCCTGTATTCCATTTCTGCCCTGGTCCGACATTTCTCCGTGAAAATTCATTATATATATATATGTGTGTGTGTGCAATGAATTGTATGTTTATCATATATATATATATATATATACACTCATGGACAAAAAAATTAGCGCACCAAGAAATAATTGCGGGATCGTAACGAAACTTGCAATGAAGGTACATGTCGGGGAGATATGCAAATGATTAGAAATGCAGCGTGATTGCGCATTACGTATAGCCGGTAGGGGGCGATGAACATCGTAGTCTGTGGAGTATAAAACAGGTAACCAAAGCTTGTTTGAGTGTGCTGAATCATTTACAAAGGAAGAGCTGAGATAGACATGCCATTACGCCGTGTTCGAAGACAATATAAGCAGTTGTCGCAGTTTGAGAGGGGGAGAACCGTCGGGATGATGGAAGCTGGGTGGTCAGCTAGGCGAGTAGCTCGTCAATTAGGCCGCTCTGATTGTGTTGTGAGGAGGTGTTGGGACCAGTGGACCCGAGAGATATCATGTACACGAAGACCAGGCTCAGGACGCCCTCGAAAGACAAGTCGTCGAGAAGACCGCCACATCGTAAGAAATGCACGCGTACAGCCAACTGCTTCATCGGCCGCAATCCAGGCACAGGTAGAACCTTCACTAGAGACCTCTGTGTCTTCTCGAACCATACGAAGGCGCCTGGCTGAAGGACAGTTGGTATCGTGGCGCCCATAAAGTGTGCTGCCCTTGACGCCCACCCATCGACGCCTCCGTTTGGAGTTTTGCCGCGCACGAGGAAACTGGACTGCAGCGGAATGGAACCAGGTCGTCTTTAGCGACGAATCCAGATTCAATCTCGGCAGTGATGACAATCGTGTTCGTGTGTGGAGAACCCATGGTGAACGCTTCAATCCTGCCTTTGCTGTACAGCGACACATCGCTCCCACAGCTGGTGTGATGGTATGGGGTGCCATTGCCTACAATACACGGTCACCCCTAGTATTGTTCCGTGGCACCATGACAGCCCAGCGGTATGTTCATGAAATCCTGCAACCACATGTGTTGCCACTCATGCAACGGCTCCCAGGAGCCATTTTTCAACAAGACAATGCTCGGCCTCATACGGCAAGGGTGTCACAAGACTATCTCCTCACTGTTACTATCCTTCCTTGGCCTGCCCGATCCCCAAATTTGTCTCCAATCGAGCATATCTGGGATCATTTGGGACGACGAGTTGGGCATCCCACGAGTTTAAACGAACTAGAGGCAAGGTTACAGCAAATATGGAACGAAATGTCTCAAGACATCATACAGAACTTGTATGACTCAATGCCCGATCGTATCTCATCGTGCATTCGCGCTAGAGGGGGTCCAACGGAGTATTAACTCCTTCGTTCTTTTGCCTTTTTCTCTGAAATAAATTATTGTTTTTCTTTGATTTTCTTATCATTTACTTATATCAAAGTAGTTATTACGTATGTAAAATTTCGTTTCATTTTGACGACTCCTTCTTGGTGCGCTAATTTTTTTGTCCATGAGTGTATTTATATATGATAAACACACAAACTAAGGAAATCTATGATCCTTGAAACAGAAAATAAAGGTTTCAAAATACTGAATCTTTAAAGATTGAAATTGATATAAAATAATCAATAAGATTATTAAATAAGATAAATAATAAAACTAAAAAAGAACGAATAACAACTTCATTTTTAAAAAAAAAGAAGCTTATGGTTTGAGATTAATTACGAAGTCACAACAGATTTACTAGCCATTGATCTCCATTATAAACTGAATTTGAAATTAGCGCAAGCGGACTATTATCTCTTAATCGAATTTTCTACACGCGGACTAACAAATGAAGAGATAATGGATCCGATATCATTACTTGGAATAAAGCGAGAATGAAGTAAAAGAGACACCCGATGATTAGCCTTAATCAGTTGATGAAACGCTTCAACTTTAGGTAAAGTCATCAGCGAATTTCCGTTGACAAAGACTTTACCGAAAGTATGTAAGCAGACAAAGAGTATCAGCTTCTTTAAATGACTTCCTATTGTACCACAGAATTATTCAGTACGATAAAAGAAGACCTATCTTCAAATATACGCGATATTAATGACATACATTAACAGGGTTCATAAAAATCAGCCTTATTTTTATTGCTATGTGTATTTTACATTTTTTTTTTTTAGGAAAACCAATATCAAATTTGTGATAAGAAATTGGAAACTGTTACCATTCTTATTAAATTTAGAAGCATGCTACTGATATGGATGTCATTTATTAAATCATACCGAATTTTTTAAATGTTCACTTATATCCTCAGAAATCAAGATAATTAATATGTTGGAGGTTGAATATTTTTCCGATGTAGGGAATTTCAGTTTAGAACTTATTTTAGTCAGGGACAATCTGTATTCCAATTGTTTGTGACAAATGGATTGTCACAACCTTTCGCAGCCGACCCATAGCTCCTAAATGATAACCGTCACGCTCTTAAGCAACCAACCAAAAAATATTGAATTAAACGTTTGAAGATAATTAAATGTGTCATTTAACTTTTACGGTTTTCTTTCTTTAATAAAACCTCTCAAGAGGTGCAAAACAGGCTATTTTCCTTGTAAGGAAAATCTTGTTAGAAATTAACCAATCAGAAATAATTAACTTTTATCCTACATTAAGTGAATCATGTAGGATCAAAACAAGAAATCTCTACCAGAATTTTTTTCTTCGGTAAAAGGCAAAGAACTAAATCTTATGCATTTTTGAAGATGTAAATTTGAAATTACCTTTAGAAAAATTCCCACATTATTTTTTATCGCTAAGCCATTTTCCCCAAAATATTATTTTTAACTGATTGAAACATTATAAGAAAATGTTCTTTACTAAATTTTTTATTTTAAAAAAATGCAGATTGCTAGATTTATCCTATAACTACTCATATACTCAATATTTGAAAATCTCTGCGATAATTGTAATTTTAGCAGTATACTGCCCTCCTACGCATGAAATACGTATTGTAACATAGGGATGCGACATCGACAACAAAACATCGATGTTTTGAAATATCGATATTCAATATTAAAACATCGATGCTAATAAAACATCGCTCAAAACACATCGATATTTTTGAACATCCATTTTTTAAAAACTGGTTTAGTAACCTCTAACATTAATGTTACTTCGGTTAGTCGTACTTCGGTTAGTTCGATTTAATTTTACTCTTTGATTGGGTTACACAACTGACCATAATTTGGTTGCTAGAGTCAGCGCATATCACAGAATTTCCATGATACATTTTATTACTTTTACCAGAAAATTGAGGAAGAAATTGTTGCTATAGACACAATTGATAGGATTAAAGCCTTAAAGGAAAATCCGCGATGTTTTCTATTTTAAATTGGTTGAATGTGAAAAATTATTGTAAGTACCAAGTCATATTTATTTACAAGTTGCAGAATAATTTACTTCCAGGCAGCTTAAATACTTTTGTAAAAAAAAAAACTGAAGTTCATGACTGTCACATAAGACAAAAGGATTGGTTTCATATCAATAGAGAATATGGCAAAATTATTCAAAAGAATTTTTGAGTTTACTTTTACTGAGTGTGAAAATTATGCTAAGTGGTTAATATTTTTATTATGGGGCTTTTTCATTAAAAAAAGTAAAAAAAAAACATCGAACAACGTAAAACATAGAGCACAAAACATCGATGTTAAAAAAATCGGCTTCAATAAATCGATGTTTAGAACATCAACGTTTTTATCGAAACATCCATGATTTGAAAACATCGACTTCGATGTAGCATCCCTATTGTAACAATGTAACAAATATAATTTTCGACCCCGTCGACACTGAACCTTCTCCCCCTGAGTACTGGTAATAGGCTCACCGGAAAGTTGGATTCTGACGAAGTAGTGAGCGGGTGAACGTCTTCTCAGTAGAGTGTGTTAAAATGCAATTTATGTGTGTTCGTAAGATATGTGATCGTCCGTTGTGTATGTGTATTTTATATCAAGATGTCTTGTAATAAAGTTCATGTTTAGCTAGCCGGATTGTTGGTACTGACTCAAATTAGGGCATCTGCTATAGTATCTAAATTTTATTTTCTGAGAAAAAAGACTGAGAATATGGTCGATTCCCTTAGGATTTAACAGTTTTTTGAGATACTTTTTTTTAAATGATTTTCTACTACTTCTATATCAGACATGGCCTTCTGGACTAGGAATAATGTCAGGTAGCTCACAAACAAGAAAAACCGCAATAATTACAAGATAAAAAAACTTTTTATATACCATGTTTTTAAATTTTCTGTTGAATCATATAAACTTGACAATTCTATGTATTAATAAATACTTTTAAAATTTGTTTTGATGAATTCTCATATCAACTTGAAAGAAAATGATCAAATTCGTAATCAATCGTTTAGTTTGAGAGTTGGACGTTAACTTGCGTTTAACTTTTCGTTCCCGTCCCGGTCTATAGATGGCTGCTCAATTCTACAAAACAAAATTAACTGAAAATGAATTCAAATCTGCTTAAATATCGCTAAAAGTATTAAAATAATGTATTGTCATCGTGTTCTGAGCTATTCTAAAAGTTTCAAATGTCTAGCTAGTCGGGAAGTTAGTTAAAAATCGATTGCAAGATTTGTACTGGACAAACACACACACAAACAAACAAGAAATCAAGTTAATAAAATCATGGTAAAAATGGAGAAAAAATTTGATATACGTCTTTTATGCTTAGGGGGGCAGTATATGCATTTTTTCACATTTAAATCCTTTTAATGACTCAGACTACACCGTATGTTTTCACTCATGTCCTTATTTTACTTTTAAAACAGCTATTTTCTCATGGAGATTGAGCTTAGTTGTCCCGCTTTCTAGAAGCTTTGCTGATAATTCCTCCACAAAATCATTCATCTAGCATTACTGAACCCATCTTTTTCCGTCAATACGGTTTGAAAACTTTACATCTTTCATTCTATTCGTGTCTTTGTTACCTAACTGAAATGGTTCGTTGTGAGATACTGCTGATAATTGCTCTATAAAGCCATTCATCTCACATTATTGAACCCATCTTTTTCGTCCCATACGGTTTGAAGATTTTAAATCTTTCATTATACTTGGTGCCTTTGTTACCTAACAATAATAGTTCGTTGTGAGATACTGCTGATAATTGCTCTACAAAGCCATTCATCTCGCATTATTGAACCCATCTTTTTCGGTCAATACGGTTTGAAGATTTTAGATCTTTCATTCTACTTGGTGTCTTCGTTACCTAACAATAATAGTTCGTTGTGATATACTGCTGATAATTGCTCTAAAAAGCCATTCATCTCGCATTATTGAACTCATCTTTTTCGGTCAATACGGTTTGAGGATTTTACATCTTTCATTCTACTTGGTGTCTTTGTTGCCTAACATAAATAGTTCGTTGTGAGATATTGCCTATTTTTATCTATTCAGTCACTGTTCAAGGCTTTATTTTCTCCTTAACTCATGGAAAACTTCTGCAAACCTTTAAGAAGAAAGAAAACTTTTGGGACGACGTGGATGTAGAGCATTGCATAAAAAGTTTTAAATGCGTTGTCTTCAAAATGTAAATAAGATTCCGAAATGCAAATAATTTCAACAATATTTCTAAGAAACAGCCTATTGAATGTGCGTTAAGATGGAAAAATAATATCGATCTATTATTCAATCACCTTCCCTTAAATAACTCTATGTAGAACAAGACATGCTCTTCGAAGTATGACGGCATGTTAAACCTACGTTGTGCAATTAATTTCGAAAAAATAGTGCAAGAAATTCACCACCCTTTTTCATATTCCCTTTTCGCGAAGCCTATATCTATTCACACGTACTGTATACATCCCCGACTGAACTGACTTTAATAAGTTTCTCGGTGTTTGCAAAAGATGAAATTCAGCTCTCCGAAATATTTACCATTTGAGATATGCGTGGAATGCATTCCTTCTTTTTTTCTTCTCCCCTCCCGCCTCCTTTTCACGCAGACGTTATCTGTGTCATATGCAAATGCAGAACGCATAAAACTCAAGTTACGCCTCCTCATTCGACGACATTTTCCGAGCGGGATTTCTTTAATGGCTTCCATTTATTTCCATTTTGTCACCCTATCCCAGAAACGAACGAAAAAAAACTATCCTTCACTTTAGTATGAGAGATCGGGAATCAAAGAAATCATCAAAATGTAGTTTCGACTCGTATTTTTTTTCAGAGTTGAAAATGCTTTAACCAGAAAAAAATATCTTCCGAGATGTAATTTAAACTAACATGGAAATTTCATTTTTTTTAAAGACGTGCTGGTAAAAATATTTTTGATAAAAAAGAGTTAAGATACATCTTCATGAGTAAGTAATTATGCTAGGCAAACATTACTCGCTTTTTATCTAATGACTAGCTGAACACCCGTGCTTTGCTACGGAGTACATTTTAGGAAAATTACAATGAAAATATAATAAAATTGTTTTTTCGAGGATTTCCTTATAAACAATATTTATTTTGTTTCTCCATTAGGGGGAACTAATATTACCAGGCTCGTCCACGAACTTACACATGAGCAAGCTACGTAAATGTGACCCTGGGAGAAACAATTTTCACTTAAATCTACGACAACGTATTTTAAAGTTTGGCCTTGAGACTTATTTATCGTCATGGTGAAGAGGGGAAAATTGAAAACACATTTTCATTTTGCTCTAGGCCAGGGATTCCTAAACTTTTTACGTCTGCGGGCACTCTTCGGAATGAGGTTAGAAACTCGGCACAGTTATTAGAATTTTAGTTTGTTTTTAATTTTTTCGATACTAAATCAAAGGTAAATTGTTCGGAAACTTCGGTCTCGAACAAAAAATGGATAATACAGAACTGAAGTCTTCGAGAGAAAGGTTCTCAGAAGGCTCCTCGGTGGTGTAGAAGAAAATGGCCTATGGCGGAGACGTTTTAAGGTGACTGTCTACGTTCGGAGCCAATTTTTTCAAAAAAAAAATTTAACGATATTTTGGTCTTTTAATGAAAAATAGCGCTTAAAAATTAAAAAATAAGCAATAACTTATCTGTAAATAAAATACATTTTTTATAAATTGGTCAATTTGAAGTCATTTTTAATGAAATTCAGCTAAAACGCCTATCACTCTGAACAAAATTCTAATGCTACTATTTTAATTTCCTTCCCACACATGGTACATATGACAGTTATCTTCAAAACGACCTACAATCTAAGAGAAATTTTAAAATGCAAAAAAATACAGACAATTTTATGTTCCCATATGAAAATTTTCCCTGATTCGTCATTCCTTTTCTTATAAAAACAGCCTCAAATAAAAACTATATATTATACACCAATTATTGTTCGTCATCTCCTTAACAATAGCATCTAAAAAATTTCCTGAAAATTTTACCAAATTATATGCATTATTATGTGAAATATGATAACACTAGAGATTTGTGATAAAAACATAATTTTGAGAAAAACGCATTTAAAGTTGTCTGTCATTTCAATTTTGTAGCAGACGATGTTTTTTAAAATAGCTATAACTCTGCTTCCAATTGAAGCAAAATGAAAATCAAATTGGTTTTTAAAAGAGAAAATATTGAATTACACGATTCTTGCAAAAATATAAAATTGACCGAAATAGTCAAAACATGACATTTTCAACGTAGGCAGTAACCTCAATTCAGAAATCTATAGATTTTTTAAACAGACCGATATTATTAAAAGTTTTAAAATTAAAAGAACGATCTGGGCCTGTCATATTGTTAGAATGGATGAAAAACATCCAGTAAAGAATCTTTTTGTTGCAAGGCCCTTTACTAGTCGGATAAGAGGAAGGCCAAAACTAACATAGCTCGACTCTGTTGAATCAGATTTTAGAGTGATTGAAGTGAGGAACCGGCAGACCAGGTATAGAGATAAGTTGACCTGGAGGAATCTTCAACAGAAGGCCCTGGCCCACCATGGGCTGTCGTGCCAAATATGATGATGATGAAATCAGAGATAAAATTATGCCAAGAACATGCGGAATTTAAATTCATATAAATACATACTCCATTTCTGATTTCATTCTTATATTGAAAAGTATAAGTAACAAATCTAAAACAGAATATATTAATACAGTTTCAAAAATAGCCGTGGGATTCAGTAAAGTATTGCACTAAAAGATTACAGCTGACATCACTAAGAATAGTTTTGTTTGCGATTAATTATTATTAAAGCGCAGATGCTTGATACTAGCTTAATATTTATTTTAAGTGGCCCTTACCAATATTTTAAAGTAGTATTACGTTCATCCATAACGGTCCTCCAGACAGTAAAATTTCCGGTGTCCTGCGTCGCGAGTTATAATTTTGGCAGCACGCTAAACCCAGTCTGTATTGCTTGGGCAAGCAGTAAACAGTTAAAATGAAAAGTACCAAAATACGTCAAAATTTTTACATATATATATATATATATATATATATATATACATATATACATAACACATACAAACAAATATACAGTGGAATCTCGATCTATCGTTTTTCAAGGGACCGATTGAAATGAACGATAAATAAGGGAAAACGTTTGATGCGGAAACATAACAAAGCAATATGATCGTTGGGACTGGATAAAATGAACGACACATACGGAAAAACAATGGATCTGAAAACGATCGATCAAGACTCCACTGTATATACAAAAGAGGTAAGCAACGAAAAGAAATCCTACATTAGTAACCCGCGGTAGTTTCAGAGACTACTTGAATAATCCTTTTTTGTTTATACCCAAAAAATATCTCGTGCCACCATGAAGTGGCGCGGCACAACGTCTGGGAATCACTATTCTTGGCAGTACTGGTTTAAGAAATTTTTCTCACTGCAGGGTCCAAAATCACAGCATTTTTCTCAAGTTGAACTGATTTACTGCTTCCGCAATCCGCTTTGGATTGGTTTCTGAAATCTAAGGCCGTCTGCACACGGAGCAACTCAAAAGAAACTGATAACTGACTCGAATCACAAACCAGTCCGTGTTGAGTCGTAACCTATGTAATTGAATGGAGTCACGCACACGGCGCAACTGGTTACAAACCCGGGTTTGTAACCAGTTGCGCCGTGTGCGTGACTCCATTCAATTACATAGGTTACGACTCAACACGGACTGGTTTGTGATTCGAGTCAGTTATCAGTTTCTTTTGAGTTGTACCCGTGTGCAGACGGCCTAAACTCTTTCTGCCATGCAATTTTAAACAGGCTAGCAAATAAGCCCCAAAGAGCCAACCACACCCAGAATGTGTATGCAGTTTTTCCTTACCTGGTCTGATGCAACTCCATCCGCACAATCCGTCACAAAGGCAACGCTTCCGAGAACTGATGCAGTCGGCATCGTTTTTGCATTTCCGAAGGCATGTGCGTCCGTGGGCGACTGCTTCAGCTCGGTCACGGGGACAGTCCTCGGGGCTGTCTTCGAAGTCATAATCCTCCACTTCTGAAACGAAAGGAGAATAGTTTAAGCCAACATTCTGACTGTTGGGTTTACCGTTTGTGTACCTCCTCAGCGCAATTTTTATATATAAAACAGATCCGTAACTGACTGACTGACATACAACGCACAGACCAAACCGCTGGACCTATTGGGCTGAAATTTTGAAAAGTGATTTTTCTTTATAGAGTAGGGGTGCACTAAGAAAGATTTTTGAAAAAGTCTTCTTAGATTCTTTAAAATTAAATTTTTAAGCTGTTTTTGTAACTTTTTTTAAGTTTGCATTTAAAATAATAATTTGAGGGTTATAAAATTTATATCAAGAGAAAGATCATAAAAATGCCTTTAAAATGAAATCGTTTTTGAATCTTATTTAACCTCCAATTTCTGATTTTTTGTGAATTTTTAAAGATGAATTTTTAGAATTTAATTTATTAAATACTGACACGTGATTTTATTTATGGTTCTTAAAATTAATTTATCGTCACGTGCATACAACGAAATAGACAAAAATATTTTCTTTCTAATGCGGCAGACGATTGAACATTATGCAAAAAAATATTAAAATACAAGAAAAGATATGTTTCTCAAACTGTACTATATTCTTTAGTATGTTCCATTAGATTCAATTTGAATATTTTATTCTACATTATTTTGTCCATAAAAATATACGTTACGATTTTTCTTATAGTGTAGGGGTGCACTAAGAAAGATTTTTGAAAAATTCTTCTTAGATTTTTTTAAATTAAATGTTTAAGCTGTTTTTGAAACGTCTTTTAAGTTTGCATTTAAAATAATAACTTGAGGGTTATAAAATTTATATCACGAGAAAGATCCTAAAAGTTCCTTTAAAATGAAATCTTTTTCGAATCTTTATCTACTATTTTCTGATTTTTGGTGAATTCTTAAAGTTTATTTTCTAGAATTTAATTCATTAAATGCTGATCACGTGATTTCTTTTTCTGGTACTTTAAATAAATTTATCATCACGTGCATAACAACGTTGTACATATAAAAAAATACTAAAATACAGTAAAAGATATGTTCCTCAAACTATACTATATTAACTGTACTATATTCTTTAGTATGTCCTATTAGATTTAATTTGAATATTTTCTTCTATATTATTTTGTCTATAAAATATCCCTGACTATTTTTTTATAATATATATATATATATATATATATATATATATATATATATATATATATACATCAATTGCATACATTGATTGTCGTATTTATTATATGTATATATATATATATATATATATATATATATATTTTTTTTTTTTTTTTTTTTTTTTTTTTGCATTACTTGCATACATTGACCGTTGCATTTAATGTGAATGTACTCCGTAGCGAAGTGGGGGTTTTCATTTAGTTTATTCATAATAATCTAGTTTATCTCTAGTTATTCTAACTCTTTCTTTTTTGGACTGATACTAGATAGTTCTGGAGTCTACAATGGCCAGTAAAGGCAGTTACAAAATAAGTTAGTTGGTGAGATTACTTCTTGATCGAGCAATTAATACTGCTGCATTAACTGGTTGAAGCTACATGGGTGCATGGTTAGTTTTGCCCTAAGGTAGGCGTGTCCAACCAGTGTCCCTGGACCTAGGCATGAAGTCCCACAGGTGGCAAAATTTATAAGACCCATCTTCCTCGAGAAAAATATCACTCGCTTCCCGCAATTTATTCAAGCCATCGTTTTTTGGCTACGCATATATCTTTTAAAAACAATTTCAGAGATGAAGCTATGAACAGTAAAATTTGATCAATATTTTCTGACTAGAAACTTAAACTCACTAAGAATTTCAACCGCTTCTATCGAACCATTCATTGATGCAGTAGCTACTCAAATAAAAGATCAAATATCGCATTTGTTTTATGGCTGCGTTGCCCTCTCGTTTAATTTTATAATAAAATATAAAGTAAGTAAGGCTGAAAACAAAATCCTCTTCACAAAATCCTCAAAATTGTAGAAGTTCTTCGACTGGAAATCATACAATATGGAAAAGAAAGTTCAGAAAACTTGTTGTGAACACAATTGCCTAGATACGAATCTTGATATTCAACTACAATGCAGAGGAAATACGTGACTTGTTTTGGGGTACTCAAATTTATTCATAAGTATCTTGAAGATGATCAATCAATCACTACAATATAGAATAGTGCTTTTGTGATCTGAGTCTATCAGTAGTTCACTACTGATAGAATAGTGCTTTTGCGATGTTCATATGGAAGTCCTGAGAATGACTGACACTCTAGAACAGGGGTTTTCGACAAGGGAGAAATTTCCCGCCCCCCCCTCCTGTGGTAATTGGGACCACTATTCAGAAAAGTTTGATGGTCTGAAGATTTATGCACACAATCTGTTAAATTGTATTTTGTTTTTAATTTAATCTGTGACATTCAATAAACTTTATTAAAAGTTGCAGACTTGAATTAGTTCTTTAACATGTAGTATTAATTTTAGTCTGTTATTATTCACTTTAGAATGTTAAGTATTTATGTGTGAATAATAAAACTTATTTTATAAGAATATGAACATTTTTCTATTGTTACTGTAAAATTTGTAATATCCTAATATAAAAAGAATCCAAAGAAATGTATATGAATTTATTTACAAAAAATAAAAGATTTTCAATATTATACGCATATTATTTGGCATGCAACTTTTGAAATAGACATTCTTGGAAAGTGGAGAATGATATTATGGACTACGGTGAAAGGTGGTAATAGAGCAAGAAGTGTTGAGATCCACTGCTGTAGAAGTTTTTAAAAGAATCAACATCATACACAAACGAATTTTGAGTCTATCCCGTCATGCCTTAAGTAAAAACTGGTAGAATGTACATTTTCTACAAAATGTTGGATGTTTTTCAGACATTAAAGAACCAGTCTTATTTCCCCAAATGCCTTTAATCTTTCCTTGAAATTAAAAAAAAATATTTTCTGCCTATAGATAAGTTGTAAAGACAATAGCAAATTTGTATTCTTTTTCCCGCTCAAACTCGAAGAAAATTTGCAGTTTTCTTATGAGCATAATATTTAATTGTTTCTCTGTATATAATACACACAAAACTAATTAAAAGTTGGCTCAAAGTACAAACAATAAACGCTCTATGTCGGGATACACACAGGACGTTCATTGTAATTCTTAATTCAACCTGGTATGTGACATAAATAAAAAATTAGTTTTATCTTTGTTGTTTAGAATATACATGCTTTTTCAAAGGATTTCAAATAGTGAAACACCACAGAATTAGTGGAAGCCACGGAAGTTACATTTATTTTTTAACAAAGCTCTTTGTCCGTAAATAACTTAACGTACATAAAGGGAATTAGAAAGGTATATATATATATATATATATATATATATATATATATATATACGCATACAGCCACATATAAATACGCACATAAACACGCACATGCACTTATAAACAAACACACATACACACATATATACTACGTATCAGTTTATATATATATATATATATATATATATATATATATATATATATATATATATATATATATATATACAGTAGAATCTCAGTCGATCGTTTTCCGAGTCATCGTTTACCCGTATGTGTCGTTTATTTCACCCAGTCCCGACGATCATATTGCTTTCTTATGGTCTTTGTTGTCCCGCATTTATCGTTCAGTTCAGTCGGTCCCTTGAAAAACGATAGATCGAGATACACTGTATATATATATATATATATATATATATATATATATATATATATATATATATATATATATATATATATATATATATATATATATATATATATATATATATATATATATATATATATATATTTAAACCCCATATATACATATATAAACTTATATAAATATTGACAAATATGTGTTGGACGAAACAATGTGTTACATTGTTATAAGCTCCCCCAATCCAACGCCGTAAGTTTTAAATACCACGATCATTCATTTTTGAAAAGAAGTCGTACATCACGAAGATTAAATTAACATTCTTGTTTAGAATGTAAGTTGTTAAAATAATTCACGCACACATTTAGCCTATTTAATTTCAATGTGCTGCATAAATTACGAGAGGGGGTAAACCTTCCGTCTCCCAGAATTAACTCAAAAGTCGGCTGCTTTTCAACGTTCCGTTCTAGTCAATAACAAAAAAAAAATGTAAATTCGGAGCCGAGAAGACAAAATCTGTCATGTCGGGGCAGCATTGCCGGCACGTATTAAAATCATATCTTAAATCATCCGTGAGTCTGAGGAACATTAGTTATTAATTTTCCTGGAAATGAAACTGACGCAGCGACAGAAGAGTCTAATTATACTGGCACTTTATCATTATTAAAACTGGTGAAGAAAAAGAAAGCTGAGTTTGAAACAGGCAATTATGTTTCTTTCAGACTTCATATTCCTGTAATTTGTTTTGATGCGTGCTCTGCCGTGTAATGTCGAAGGCGTGGAGGTCTGAGCGTCAGCACTTAGTTCCAATTTATCATATATATATATATATATATATATATATATATATATATATATATATATATATATATATATATATATATATTTTATATACTTATATATATATATATATATATATATATATATATATATATATATATATATACAGGATTATCAGGAAAGAATCCTCCGATTACAAAATTTAATATTTTCCATAAATACAAACAGAAAATTATAATTAATATGTCATTGTAAAGGAAAAAAGTTAATTTTTTTTCACCGGTTTTCGATATGACTTCCTTTAGTCAGCCGTATAATATCATTGCGATATGCCATTTCTTGCCAAACACGGTGTAATGTTTCACTATTAACTGTTTGTAAAGCATCACTATTGACTGTTTGTAAAGCCCGATATTTCAGAGTCTCAGAAAGCAGTACAACCAGTTCCAGGAAATTGGATGCCTGTGTAAAGGTAAAAGTCTAGGGCAATCAGGTGTTTCAGCAGAGAATGTTGAAAGAGTGCGAGAGACTTTTTTACGCAGTACGAAGAAATCGACGGTATTTAATCCCCATGCGACGTTTTCCTTTGGGGATAAGTCAAAGATCTTATGTTCATGCCCCCTTTGCCTACAACTGTGTCCGAACTTAAACAACGCATTTGTGATGCTTTACAAACAGTTAATGGTGAAACATTACACCGTGTTTGGTTAGAAATGGCATATCGCAATGATATTATACGGGTGATTAGATGTTACTACCTCAATTTCATTCTTTATATTAGAGCAAAGCTATTTCAACCATAGGACCATAGGATAATGTGGTTCAACTGCGTCCCCTGGGCCATGCCCTCTAACGCATATTTTTCAGATTGTGACATCGGGAAACCAGTGTACAGCGAAGAGAGAAATGGAGTAAGGTGATTGGTTGGCTCCAGGATCCTCCATTTTTGCTTCACCTGAGTGAAGCAGCTTTCGGTGTTGTTTGAATTTGGGAGTGTGAAGAGACAGACTTTGGTTGACTGTACAAGCTGGAATCCAAATGGTAACGTAAGAGTTATTTTCAACGTTATTATACAATACATTTCAAAGAAAATCCTGGAACGTTTGGAGACATATCAAAACGGGATGCAGCTAAATTGATTAGATTGTCCAAATCAAGTATTTTCTGTTCGAATGTGTGGGTCACTATGCAACTGTCAGTTGATGATGAATATTAAAATTCATCGAAAAAATATTAGATAGAAATAATCTATAATATAAAACAAACCTGCCTAAAATCTTCGATGCGATTTTTCTCATGGCTCAGATTTTATGCATCTGCGAAGTTCTGAAATCTCATGGATGAAACAGATGCCTTAAATCTTAGTCATTATATTTCTGACGCAGTAATATAATGACGCAGAAATATAATGTATTTCTAAAATATGGCTGTGTCATTATATTAGAAACCCCTGCGTCTGAATCAAAAGAAGGGACATTTTCGTAGAGGAGCAATATATTGAGCAGACAGTTTAGGTAAAATATGGCGAGTATTTAAAGTGTACCATCGGCAGATAAATTATTTCCTATGCAACATTCCGAAATTGTAACTAAAATGCTAATCCCGCTGATGGATAAAACATTATTTTGATTACTCTTCTATATGTATGTATATATGCATATGTATGTCTATGTATATGAGTGTGTTTGTATATATATATATATATATATATATATATATATATATATGTCATATATATATATATATATATATAGCTGCTTCATATATATATATGTATATATATATATATATATATATATATATATATATATATATATATGTATATATATATATATATATATATATATATATATATATATATATATATATATATATATATATATATGTATATATATATATATATATATATATATATATATATATATATATATATATATATATATATATATATATATATATATATATAGGGAAACTTATCAAAACCGGCCACAACTCTAAACGGTTATACTTTGTTCAAAACTGATTCAAAACTCTCTGGAACCAATGTTACGGAAGAAACTTCCCCTCGACGGCCGCCCTTCAAAATTTAGAAATCTAATTGCAAAAATTAATTTTCTTAAAATATGCATTCTGTTCAAAATCCATTAATACTTTGTCATTTACAACTATCCTATTTCCAAGCGCCGTTGTAAAATTTCCATCAATTTTAAAACTACTCGTAATTACATTCTATTTCGAGTCCAAATAAGCAATGTAAACAATTGTTAAAAGCGAACTCCCATTATCAGACGTTCATCGATGCTGAATATAAATTTCTGGGAGGAGGATAAATTAATTTCTCGCTGCTAAGTCAAGAAGCAAAAGGCAGCAACCAGCACGCCGAAAGTGTAATTACACCGCGCACTTTGTCATTATTAAAAGTCGGCGGAAATGGGAGGGTGGCTCGTGTCAAGAAGTTGACGGGGCTTATCCTGCCTATCCAAATTGAGCTTATCCCAGGGCTTCGAGAATTCCGGATGGATCTGGTTGAGTTACGGGACGGCATGCATTACCAAAGTGTGTCCTACAGATTTTGTGTTGACGGACGGATAACGTTACACGTGTATATATATATATATATATATATATATATATATATATATGACAAGTTTCGTATATTTCGCATTAATTAAAGGCAATCGTGGACCGAATGATTAAATGAGATGGCAGAGATCACTTCAACTCGTTGATTTTCATTATTAAATTACCAGAGCTCCAACATAATTATGCAAACCTCTCCATCCAGGCTCTCTCTCAAGACATTCGTCCTCTCTCCATCAGATCTTTGTGCCGACTAACTTTGTCATTCTTCCGCCCAATCATTTTGCTGACTCTTAAATCGAATCTTCTCGAAGCTTCTTCCTTACGTAACGTTAATCCCTCATCCGAATAAACTCCCTCTAAATACTGGACCGTCAGGTGGTGACCTCTATTGGTAACTTTTCCTAATAAAACCCTCATTTCTCCGATATTACGTGAATTAATAATATTTAATTGCTAATTCTATTTTTACTAAACAAAACCCCCGTTTAAGGTTCCCCATAGTTAAGGCATTATATATATATATATATATATATATATATATCTGTGGCAATATGACAGATGTTGATTAATCATTTTTTCCTTTTTCTGGCAAATAAAAAAGTAACGTTTGTTGTGAAATATAAATTCGCTCAATCAAGTTTTTCAATCAAAATATTGTTTAGTTAACACTCATATTCAACCTCAAGCATATGGCTGGCCTGGAATGAAAATTGTCAATTAGGGACTAAAATATTCAATTGGGGACCGAGTGTTACCTCTTTTATACATAACAACATTTGCCAATACGAATAACTTAGCATTATTTCATAATTCCACTATCAGCTTTGCCATATTACAGAACCGATTTTAAGTGTGACATATTAACTTAAAACATAAAACTGATTTTTTGGCATATGAACATCTCCCATAACGCCACACACATACATATATTTTATATATATATATATATATATATATATATATATATATATATATATATATATATATATATATATATATATATATATATATATATATATATATATACAGTAAGGGCTTCTTCACATAGAATCCGTCAGCGTCAGTGTTACTGGCATTGACATATTTTAAATCAATCACAGGCCTTAAAAATTTTGTTGCTAATCGTTAGGAGGTTTGTAATTGGTTAAATATATTTCTATACAAGAAATGCTAACGCTGACGCATTCTATGTGAACAGGCCCTAAGTCCTCAAGTTACGTGGATTCGCAGAAACTCGGTTGCAATTTTAATTTTTTTAAAACTCCTAGACGTCAGTCGTACCGCGCGTTTACATTTCGTTGGCGAGGGCGGAACGGATGAGTGGCAACTCTGCATGTGCGTTTGGCGCCAGCAGTGGCGTTAGTTGACGGCGGACGGTAGTGTATTTTGCGTGCAGCACTAAAATTAGTTTTAGACACAAAGTACAACGTAAAAGCCTTTAAAAAACACCTAAGCATCATCCTGCTAAGCACCATCCTGCATGACAGTGACAACAGGTAACGCATGTCTTTCCTGCAATGCAGGATTAACGTGGTCACGCAAAAGCGTAATATACCATGCTGCAGTGACTCTACAGGTTTTCCTGCAGGATACAGGACAAGGCTCTTCAAAAAAGAACGGACCCAGAATAAAAGACGCGGTGAAACCACACCAAACAATCAAATGAGGAGAATGCAGTGGCTGGCTCAGGTACTCGCGAGAGACTGTTTTGCGTATTAACTTTTTCATGCCACACTATGATCCAGGAATAAAAGACACAACTAATTCATCAAATTCACATTAGAATACACCCATAAAGACTATAAAACAAAAAAATTGCCATAAAATATTTCTGTCTATGATTTCCCGGATGTTCCATTTTTGGAACATTGGCATGTAACGCTATCTTTTCTCTTTATTTTCGCTTCATGAAAACAAAGTGTTGTATGATGAATCTTTTAAAATTTTATGCAGTAATAATGGTTTACTGCACAATTTGATGTTAAATTACTAAAATTTAAGTAAAACTCATTAAAAAATATACATAATTTTTAATTAGCGTAATATTTTATAAGAAATGCAATGGAAATAGTATAAAGAAACAATAAAAACAATTTTACACTTACACAAACTTGACTAATAATATACATAATATGAATAAATGCGATTTTAAAAATGTAAAATACCTTACCAATACAAAATAAAATATTTTATCCTTTAGAAGGCACGTGGGATTTAACCAGTACAACAAAAAATATAAAACATTTAAAAAAAAAACTAATTTTTGTAAATCTTTTTAGCAGTTTCTCAGTGTCCATGATATTGTGGGAAGCAGTGTACATGGAGCCTTTTCTTGCATTCAAAACACATGTTTGTAGGTTTTTTTTGGCACACTACACAACGCCCTTGTGATGATGTAACTATATAATGTGCATCTGATTTTCTTGCAGACGTCGACTGATGGGCAAGGAGTCCAGGTTTAACGTGAATTTTAGGTTTTGCTCGAAGCAAATTCAAAGTAATTTCACTTCTAAAATTCAGATGAGTCATTTCTAATGTGGTGTTTTTGTGTAAAACAGTGTGTAAGATCCACCCAGCAGCCGCAACCATATTCAGTGCATTGATAAATAAGTTCCAGTACCATATTTTGCTGCGTAATTTTGGTCGATAACTTCCAAGAAGTCGGTCCAACAGGTGTACTCCACCCATTCCTTCATTATATATTTTTATAATGTAAGGTTGGGGAACATCAACTTAATTTTTTTGAGCTCGGACATGTCTTTTTGCTCTTCCTAATGCTGCGTGAGTGATAAAATTTGATGCAATAGTTACAACAGAACTATCGTTCCATTAGCACATATAAACTTCTCCATCGTATCGGTAATCAAATTCTTCATGCTGAAATTTCGACATTTCTTTTGCTGTTTTAAGAGGACTTTATCCCGCTCTAGAATCTCGTACTGTGCCGATTGCCTTAAAGCTTTTGTTAGATAAATCTGTCAGCAGACTGTGCTATGTAAAAAAGTTATCGAAAAATATTTTGTGTTTCTCTGGATTGTCAATAAAATCCAAGCGGCAAATTTTCCTTTTTCGAACTTTTTTCACCGTAGACATAACATAAGGATAACTATTTGCTGAGCAGAGAATCCAAACTTTCAATCCATAGGGAATTGGTTTTCCGCGTATGAACATCTTAGCCGAATGATGTCCATAATACGGAACCATGGATTCATGGATACTCATATTTTCATGAAAAAATATAAATTAACAATTTTTTTCCCATCTCTTCATAAAAGGGAGATATTTTACCTAATTTATCACCTGTTTCCAATTTACTATTATCAACAATATGGAAATACTTTTTTAACATTGGAAACTTATTTTTAGGCATTATATTGCTAACAATTGGGATATGCAAATCTTTCTGAGAGCTCCAATATGTATTTTCATCAGGTACTGAGTGGTAGCCACTAAATAACAGCAATCCAAGAAACTGCCGAATGTCTGCGTCGAAGTCCAGAGAGTCTCCTTTCTGTAGGGCATACAGCTTTGTAAATTCGGCTAAATTTTCAAAGTAATCAGACGGCAGAATCAGACGTGTGATATCACTGATTTTGTATATCGTTAAATGCCAATGTTCCATTTTTGGAACATTGCATTTTTACGCAATCTTGAGGAACTATTTCTGGTTATTATTTTAATGTCGTTTATTAACTCATTAAACTTGTCCTTTGCAAGTACGATGGGGAAATTTTTGGGTGGATTTGAATTTTTAGGAATTTTATAGAATTTTTTTTTTCTTATGTACTGTAAAAATTGTAAAAAAAAAAGATTTTTAGAAATTTTTCTACGCTGAAATGTTCATACTTGAAAAATAATTTTTTTGTCAAAAAATCAATCATACCTTTTTTAATAATTAGTAATTTTTTCAAACTGACAGATATCACAATTTATTTATAAAAAAATATTAAACATGATGTTCCAAAAAAGGAACATTGGCATGTAAAAGGTTAACGTCAACATGCAGTGAAGAGTGGGCTTTATCCGTCCACATGATGTTCAGTAACCATTGGGGATTACGTTCCATTTGTGCCAGAGCCCATGTAGCAAAGTTTTGTCTTGCATCTGTATCTGCCGGTATTATCTAGTGAAGTGCCTGGATTTTGTACGGATACAGATTAAACATTCCGTGCAGAATACGTCGAATCGACGGTTCCGCAATCCTCACTCTTCTCCCAGCTTCACGAACACTGCTACTTCCCGTTGATGTCTCGACTACCAAATCTTCTATGACACTTTTAATCAACATGGACGCTGTCCGCGCTCAAGGATGGCCTACCACTTCGTGGACGATCCTCCAACTCCCATCAGTTTCTCCAAAACGTCGTAATAAATTCAGAATCCAATTCAATGAATTAGGGCTTTTTTGCGCCTTCAGTCCTTTCTCCGTGCGAAACTTTCGCAATGCAACAGTTGTGGAATCACCTTTCTTGTAGAAAAATTTAACCACCAACGCTCTATCTGGTAAAGAGAGAATCCTGCCTGCTTCGAATGACGGATCCATTTCTAGCCAGGTGTTTTATTGATAGCCTGATTTGCATAAAACGTCTCAGTATAACGTGTGAGCGGCCTCTTTCGGTTACTTTTAGAAACTTTTTATTTTATTTTATTTTATTATTTTTTTTACATGGAAAAAAATCCAATATCCCTTTGATCCTATTGACGCAAACAAAAATTTTTCCAACCATTACTTCTTTTATTACGAATTTTTGAATTTTGCATGAATTTATCACCACCCGGTATATATATATACGGTATGCATATAATCTTATACACGTATATATATACTCATTTATATGCTCATGTATATGCACACTTATATATGTACAGAAAATGAGCTACAATGAAAAATATTCAAAAATGCAAACTGAAATTTTTAATGCTTTTATTTCATTCTAAAGTTAATAAAATTATGAGAAATATAAGGGTAAAAAAATTTATAATTCGTCATCATTTTTATACCAATAACGAAACTCATATTTCCGCTATTTTAAATTAAATGATATACATGAAACTTGAATAAGAACCTAACCTAAAACACATATATTCTTAAAAGTTTTTACTATTAATTTTAAGACGTTTCGTTTATTTGTTTAATTTTAATTTAATTTCGAAGCAGTAAAAATCTCAATATTTTTATGCAATTTAAATGTCCAGCTTATTAATTATAAGCCCCAAAAGGATTTAGTGGATGGGGTGGGGGTGCAGTAGTTAATTTTAGTAGAATTTTTTTATTTATTTATTTTTTTCATAATGGATTTTCATTTTTACCACTAATGGATTTGCATTTTTACACACTTCCAGCTTATTTTCATATACCATTTTTATGCATAAAACAACTTTTTAACATAAAATAATGAAAATATTAAATAATGTATGAGAATTTGAATGTGTTTTATTTTCTTTAATAAAAATATCTTTAAGAAAATTTTATTATATAAGGTTAGTTAAGATAGATTAAAATTATTTAAGAAATTTTGGAGCGGGTATCGCAATATATTTTGCTCTAAGATATCTGAAGGCGCTTGTCTCTATTTGACAAATGGTTCGCCAATTTGTGGATCCTTTGAAATGGATCATAACTTGAATAAGTTTGGAAAAGATTATTCTAAGGAACTTTAAAATTAATAATAAAAGTTAAAAGACCTGACTTGTCACATTCCAAAATGTGTTTAAAGTTATTTTTTGTAATTACTTAATACAATTTTAAATGAAAATATTCAGTTGATTTCTATGTTACTATTACTTATAATCATTCAGAGGTTTCTGCCCCGCCAAATTATTTGAAGTTAAGATGTAATTACTTCAAATATATATATTCATTAACGTTCCCTTTTGAGTTATTTCATATGTACATAAATATTTGGTAATGAAAGAATTATCGATAGTAAAATCGGAGAGAAGTAATGAAAAGTACTAAATAATTGAAAGGAAAATATGATCAAAAGAAGAAATATTAAAAAATAAATTTCAAAATTATTTTTTAGTATATTCATTTTGAAAAAAACGGGATTTAAATCAAAGAATTCTCATAAAAGCACCTCCATTTAAATCAGGATATAAATGACTTTTCCTGATTTTACGGCAGCACTGCCTACGGAATGAGTAAGGAAAAATATTTTCCTTCCATAATTAATATGTTTTCGGATATTTATCACTTGCATTTTTTGATAAAAAAAAATCAAAATTTCATGTTCTACAGATTTTGTCGAAAGAATATACTTTAATAATCAAATAGTCTTCCTCGAGAAAAGAACTTATTTGAAAACATGTTACAACATGTTTGGGGAAAAAAAATAAATTGCTTTTTTGCCACGAAATGCGTAATCAGAGAAGAGTCAGATCTCAAAGTTTTGAAAATTACTTCATTTAACTTTCATCATTTGTTTCAGGGGGGAAAATAAAATGTCGGCGAAGACAACACGAACTGATTTTTTTTATGGCTCATTTCCTCTCGAAAAGTCACGATACCGTAATTTGAATGCTTTCGGAGAACATTATTTTCATATTTCAATAGCTAGGGAGAAAAGATTCCTTTTTGAGATTGCAACCTTTTTATATTTCCCCTTAAACAACCTGCTTCTATTACAGACAAGCAATGCGATTTTTTAAAAATACTAACAATTGTATTTAACTCTTCAGCGGGCACGCCAGTGTACAAAGTGTATCATTTTCGTAATTTTGAATAGTTTGTTTTTACATGTAAGGTTTGAATGTCCTAAGCAGTTTCTATTTAGGGCTACACCCTTTCTAACGAAGGTCTCATTTTCTGACCCTTGTATCCCTTTCCATTCATTTGTTAGTCGTAATTTAACCATGGTAAACCAGCGATTATACTGGATTACAATATGACAAAAGCAGGAGTTGTTGTAGTCGATCAAATTTGCAGATATTACATGGTATCCCGCATATCACGAAGATGGACAATCTCATTGTTTTTTTAGGTTTTTGCACATAATAAGAATCAATTCGCAAGTTGTCCTTAGATCCAATAAACCGGACAGTTTTGAAATAAAGCGATTGCATTTGCATTCTTTGGCCTTTAATTATAAATATATCTCAATATTATCAACATTTTATATCTTGTCATAAAACACAGAATTATTATTTTCAATTCGAAAAAAAGTTCATTACAAAAGGAATAATGAAGGTCGAAAGAGACGTTGCACTTTGTGCCACGCGCGCCTGTTGGTGTTCCAAAAATTGACGCGCCCGCTGAAGGGTTAATACAAACGTTTGCCCATACAGTGTTTGAGACAGTACACCTTGGACTTGCGAAAAGTATTAGAAAATTGACTAATAAGTAATTTTTAACAAATTAACCAACGAAACAAATTTAATGAAAATAACTGGACTACTGCTCGATGCATAATTTGTTGCAACAAAAAATATCATACTGATGTCAGTTATTTAAATTTATTAGGAAAACTTAATAAATATGCAGTTTTCCTATTTTCATAATTACCATTTGTCACTGCAAGTACGATAACTGATGTTAATTTTAATTTATATTAGCATGAAACACACTTTAGTTTAAAGAAAACAATTCGATTAACATATTGACCTAAAATATTTGGGCCACCCACTTTTCGCATCAACGTATCTTTGTGTATCATCCAATTTTAAAATAAATTATTGGATGAGAGTATATAGAAATCGGTTTACTGATTCTTATCTTGATGTCGTATTGAGAGTAGCATGTAGCAAGTATAAACCTGCTTTGTCTATAAAAAAGGAAAAGTTTGTCTCAACACGAAAAATCACACTCGATTTTAAATAAACGTTTGAATACACTTAAGGTTTTGTGTTTTATTGTTTTCATTATTCTATTGTGATATATAAAGTGCTGTATTGTGGCCCGCGTAACGTAGCAAACATATGCATGTGCCCCAGAGAAAAAAAAAATTGAATGCAGGGTGATTCAAAACTGAACGTACAAACTTTTAGGGGAGGTAGAAAAATCAGAAACAAAACAGATTCAATTATGAATGTATGCAAACCTCATCAGCTAGAAGGTGAACGAAGATGCAGAAATGAAAAGTCAATAATGGGTGGATTTAACTCCTTATTTAGCGATACTTTACACTGGGACTGTACGCGTACGCGTTCAGTTTCACAACAACTGCTCAACATTCTTACCATCCATATATGCACGCTTCACAACGGCGACTCATCGATTGTCGAACCCTTTGAAAAATTCCCGGCATTTCGCGGACGTTTGTAGCTGCGTCGGAGATTCCTGTGACGAGGTCGGTTGCAGAGTCAACGGGAGACTCGCAGACCATGGATTTTAGGGTCCCATACAGGAAGAAATGCGGGATAAATAAGTCAGGCGATCGTGGTAGCCATGGCATGGGTCCTCCATGCCCTATCCATCGAGGTGCAAATGTACTGTTCAAGTAATCAAGTACGAGACGGGAATAATGAGCTGGAGCCCCATCGTGCGGGAACTACATTGCACGCCGAACAGACATTGGAACAATGTCTGTTCTGCGTCCCAGTATTTCCGGCCGTACCTCCTCCAGAAAAATGCGCCGGCCATCCAGAGGAGGTGGTAAGAGGTATGGCCCGATCAAGTAATCAACAATATTACCCGACTATACATTCAATGCAAACCATTGCTGGACAGCATGTGTTCGCATACATCGCGCGTTGTTGTGGCTCCACACATGAACACGGTGTTGATTAAATATCCCTTCACGAGAGAAAGGGGATCCCAACTACAGCGCTGATGAACAGCGCCCTCCATCGTCAGGTTTGCATTTCCGGGCACACATTCCTATTGGATTCTGTTTTGTTTTTGAATTTTCTACCTCCCCTAAAAGTCCTTGCGTCGAGTTTTGAATCACCCTCTATAGTTGGTCTAGTGTATTCAAACATGTAGGAGTCTAAAAATATGTTCACCGCTGAGAAAATGGGCTATGAAACCATAAAATATAATTTTTAAATGAAAATTTTTAAAATCTCTTAATCATTTTTGAGAGATGCCACTGTGTTGAAAATTCAAAACTAACGCGCTAATGAATAAATTGAAGGTTGACGAAGAAGAGGGTTTTAAAATGAATATTTCAATTTCCTCACCTAGAGGAATAAATAGGTTAGCTTTAATGCGAAGCAACCACTTTATAGACAATCAGCAACGCGGAAGCCATTTAAATTAAACACTCCCTCCCGGATTTAACTAGAAATATATAAGAGCGAGTGTCATGAAATCCCCTTGGAGAAGGGGGGAGGGGGGTTGCGCATCACGTACGGGGAAAGCTAGAGATATGTCAGAGCGGGTAAACACGGCCCGGCAATTTGTCATCTTTTAAATGCCGTCCGCAAATAAATAAGGCCTTCGGAGCTCATTACTTTGAATTTCATTTGTGACATCGGAGTTAAAGCTGACGTCTGGCCTTTCAACAAAAGTTTAATTTTCGGCGTGAGAAAGGTCGGAGGTGGAATCTGAATGGAGAGTAGCGCTCTGTATGGCACTTAATTAATGGGTTCGATGGAAGGGGCCTAGCATTTGAGCAATAAAGTCTTATGCGTCATTATCCGCGATTATTAAAGGAATGCGGTTGCTAGACATGGAGTTGATCACTCGTATTGATTGATATTTGAAAGCTTATTGTCTTCAGGCATTGGGAGTCGGGAAGGACAAAGTCTGGTAAGTTTTCTTACCATTAATAGTCCAGCTAAAATATAGATATAGTAACGTATTGAGGCTGCCTTATTAAATACGCGTAACTCAGTGTTAACCTGTGGAGAAAAGGTACACTGCAAAAGTGAAATACTGTTTCAGGTCAACAAAGGTACCTGTTTCAGGGTGTCATGTTCCTGGGTAGCGAATTGACCTATTTTGGGTATCCCACTTTTCTATTTTAAACATGTTTTCGTACCGTTACAGTTATACTTCCATTTTTGTAATATATTTAAAATAATATTTCAGTTTTAAGGTGTATCCAACGAGGGTATACACGGATTTCAATTATTATTATTATTTTTTTTTATTTTACTTCGTATAGAGAAATGAATTTTTACTCAGCTATGTAGAAATTCCCCTTTAAAAATATTATTGATTTTTCTATTGAGGAATTAAAATGATCCCCAAGTAAAAAAAAATTCTCTCTATTACGGATTGCAATTTTTAAACAAAATCGACAATCCTTGGAAATATTTTCTTCTTATGTTAATATTGAGCTGAGAGAATCTAATACAGCAGCCGTAAATTATAATCATTTTACCCACCGGTTCAGGTTAAATGCACAAATAGGATGATTTGTTCTTATTTTAAATTTATTTTTTATTCCTATTCGAAAGTCTATAAAAAATAATTCCGTTTTAAATATAACAATTCCTACATAATATATATATACATATATATATATATATATATACATATATATATATATATATATATATATATATATATATATATATATATATATATATATATATATCTTTATATATAAAAGGCAAAGTCTGTGTGTGTGTGACCGAGTTTTTGTCTGCTCGCGGCGCAGCGCGAACACGGTAGGTCGGACAGTTTTGAGATTCGACACGAAGATGCCTCCCAAGGTCTCATTATGCACATCGAAGCCCTTTTTTCGATTTTTTAATTAGATTTTCCGTAATTAAATATTTAGTCGCGATTTCGAGCTCCCGGACGAGTAAAAGCTCCGTAAATCCTAACGTATCCGTCCAAGAATTTTTTTTGGGGGGACGAGCCTATACGGGAAAGATGACACTATACGGAAATCACAATTAAAATTGTCTGTCTTAATTTATCGATTAATTGTGATTTTTTTTCGATCGCCTGTACGCACCCGTTTTTCGGAAAAAACGCGATTTTGTCCGTGACCCTTTTTTCCAAATTGTCGAATCGATACGTAAATGTCGTTACATTTTTACGAAATTTTTATCTCAGAGACCCTAGACATCACAGTTTCGAAACCCAGAACCAAAATTAATTTACAAATTGTAGTTATTTTTTAATAATTTATTTTATGATTCGGAAACTCTTGCGAGAAATCTCATTTTGGAGATTTCGTTCTTCATTTCCGGACGAAGGTAAGCGGGTGAAAATAGGAGAAAAACCAGTTTTTCGACGTCATGCACGTGATGTGTTGGGGCGTTTGTTTTCTATGAGGGATTGGGTAGTTAAAGGAAATCGATTACATTTGCAGTGATAATCGATTAAAAATTCACATTTAGTAATGCCGTAATTTTTTTGGCCAGCACTTAGTTAATATCATATAATTTGTGGTGTGTTTGTGGAAAAAATCTATGACGATTTCAAAGAATTTCAGCATGTGGAGGATGTGACATATTCGCTTTCAAGGAAATCGATTACTATTGCAGTGATATTCGATTAAAAAATCCAATTTCCTAATGCCTTATTTTTTTTGGCAACAGTTACTTATTCTCATATAACTTGCGCTTTGTTGTTTGAAAAAATGTGTGAAGAATTTAAACAATGACTTCATTTGTTTAGTAGTTTTGATTTGTTTAATAATTTTATTTTATTGAACAGGAATTTGTACGTTTTAAGTAATCCTATGTCAAAAATTTTGCCAAAATGTGCCAGAAGGGATTAAATTTATATGGGTAAAATAATTTATCGTGGTGAGGAAAAGGATGAAAGCGACGCCCATTAACAAAGGGTTAAGGCTACTAAAATTTGGTAATTACATTACCCGAGCAACGCCGGGACGGGTACAGCTAGTATATATATATATATATATATATATATATAAAGAATATTTTTAGAGAAAGAATAATAGTTAAATAATTTAAGGGGGGCTTAAAAGTAAATCTAGTTTCTAGCGTTAAATGTCACTGTTTTTGCCCTTCGAGACGCGCTACGGAAAGGGGAATCCCTGTTTAGAAAGTTGGACTCAATTCACGAGGTGTTGGAGAAAAACCGAAGGGGAAAATCTATTAATAGTATCGCGCTTAGCCACGCCCCGAGCCCATGTTCGGTGTAAGCGTCCCGAACTGCGTCACGCGTACCTTAAGACAAAGGGTAGGTTAGTTTTTAGACCGGGATGTTCATCCAATGACAGTGGACATGCTTTCGGGAGGCTCCGCGTTTTTGAAAATGGCGAGCGCTAAGATGTGCGAACGTTGGAGTGATGGTTTTCACGAAGATGAAGAAAATAAACCTTAATTGTTTTGGATAATAAGAATTCGTCATTACTTGTGTTGCAAAGACAAGTACTTAAAAGACAAGTGTTGCAAAGACAAAACCCTTTTTATTATTTATCACGCCCGTTCCAAAGTTTTCATCCTAACGCAACAGAATACTGTCCCCTTAACCTTTGAATCGCGACCTAAATCCAAACCGAAATAATTTATTAGTTTTTCCCCTAAGGCACGTGTGACCAAAGCTTATATAAGAGTTATATAACGCGAACGGCGTGGAACATCGCGAGACCATCGCCTCATATGACGCGACTTAATCACGTGTCAGTTTTTAACGAATTACAGTTCAGCCCGCCTAAAAAATCCGCGCTTTTCTCGATAACTCCGTAGCTTTTGGGTGTTTGCTCACAGCCAGAAAAGATGTAGTTTTCGCTCCTGTCAAATTTGTACGGGCGGGGCCGCGTCCCCGTCCCGGCCAGCGTCGCGGTAGGTGTTCGAGTAAATTTAATTGATGTTCTACGAGACAGTGTCGGAAATAAAGACTTTGTATGAACCAGCTGCCTTTTTTATGATGTGTTCCGAAGTGTTTTATTGCCTCTCCATCTACCTCGCCACTCGCTACTTTGCACGTTATGGATACAAAAGGTTTGAAGCTCCCGGCCATTGCTTCTCCCCGGCAGTTTCCATTTGCCTTAGCTACGACTACAAAACTGATGATTTCAACTGTCAAGTTATTTGCCATCCATACAACCATTACTATTATTATTGATATTATTACATATATATATATATATATATATATATATATATATATGTGTGTGTGTGTGTGTGTGTGTGTAATTTATGTTCCGTGTGACAATTATTGAGCTATATGAAATAAAAAATCAAATTAAAAAAAAAACTAATGAGTTCAAAAATTTTATTAAAATTTGAAGAGTAACTGCAAATAATCGGATTTAGTTTATCACATGTTCGATATGCTTGCCATCAATGGTTATGATGTGGCGCAGACAAAGAGCAAAATTCTGCAAAACTCGCTGAAGTGTCGAGACATCGATGCTTTCGATGATCTCTTGAATGGCTGTTTTGAGCTCAGCTAGGGTTTCGGGATTATTTGTGTAAACTTTTACTTTAATATTGCCCCAGAAAAATCAGTCACTACGGTTGAGATCAGGATAATATGGTGGCCAAGAGATTCCCCTTCCAGTGTCCCCTGGTTACCCCAAAGACAGAATGTGTTCTCTAAAGGGCTCTTCCAATACTTCAATGTTCTATTTGTCCAACGTGGTCGTGCCCCGTCTTTCATGAACCTCATCTTTTTGAAAGCAGGGTTACTTTGAATAATATGGATGAGATCATTTTCTAAAATTTTGACATATCGTTCGGCAGTCACCGTGCTTTCAATAAATATCGCATCGATGACTTCGTTTGAGCCGCAATCGGGCTGTTATTGCTCTAGTACAGTAGTAGGCCTTGACTATGGATATACGCTCAGAAACGCTGTATTTCGACATTTTCAACAAAAAATGAACAACAACAATACGAGTGTGCATGCTAAAAACAAATCCCAACATGCCCTGCATTCAACCTCCAAGTTTTCACTGAATCTCGCCAGTGGTTCGAAAGTTTTTTTTTTTCATATAGCTCAATAATTGTCACTCTATATATTATATTATAATGTATAATACATATAATATGTTGGAGTATATTATAAATAGTTTTATATATTATATTTCCTTTATATAATAATTATAACAACAACAAAACCATACTATAATAATAATTCCTGTTTACAATAATCCCTTCATGATAATAATTATTATTACTATGCGGTTATTTTTTTTGCTATTACAATTCCTTTATAATAATAATTACAAGATAAAAAGACTCTATTATACCATGTTTTTAAATTTTCTACTGTATCATCTATATTTGATAATATAATATCTTCATAATAAAAATTGCAACATATTACAACAGAATTCCTCCAACAAAAACAATGTAAAAAAAATTACAATATAAAAAGAACTTTTTATAAAAGCATGTTTTTAAATTTTCTGTTGAATCATATAAAATTGATAATTCTATGTATTAATAAATACTTTTTAAAAATTTTTTTGATGAATTATCCCATCAAATTGAAAGAAAATGAAGTTAATTGGAAGTTAACTTGCATTTGACTTTTCGTTCCCTTTCCGGCCAATAGATAGATGGCTGAACCAGTCTACGAAACAAAATTAACTGAAAATAACTGAAAATTAATTGAATTCTGCTTAAAGATGGCTAAAAGTATTTAAAAAATGCATTGTCATCGTGTTCTGAGCCATTCTAAAGGTTTCAAATGTCTAGCTAGTCGGGAAGTTAGTTAAAAATCTATTGCAAGATTTGCACTAGACAAACACACACACAAACACTCAAGAAAGCAAGTTAATAAAAACATGGTAATAATGATAACAAACCATATAATAATGATATTTCCTATGTGATAATGATTATAATACCTTTACAATAATTCCTATAAATATAATAATCATTTCTATTAAGAAATAATTAATATGCATAGTAGGTTTTAACAAACTCTAATTTCTCTTATAATTATTTTCATTTATTCTGATGAATAAAATTTATCTATGAAACTCATCTTAAAGAATTAATTCGTTTATCTAAATTGAGACCGAAGAATTCCTCTTATTCTACATTTATCATATGAAAACTTACTTTTTAATGAAGCGAAATCAATATTGAATCACTTCAAACGAGATGATAAGGCAAAAAAGTTCCCCGATAGATCCATTAAAAGATTGTCACTCATTAAAGGTTTTGATTCTTTTTCCCCCCACTTTATTAGATATGTTTGAAAAACTCTCTGGTAAAAAATGCTCAGATTTTAGCGGAACCATTCTTCAGGCACTTAAAAAGCGAATTTTTCAATATTTTAACAGACTTATAAAGAATCGCGTGGCGAAAAGTGCCGAGCTCAGAACGAAGTCTGATCGATTTATTCGTGGTTTTGTTTATTAAACATCGATGAATTCGTTTAAAGAATAGATAAACTAATTTAAGTTTGCTATCTCTTGCCAGTTTGACTGTAGAAATAGCTTCCATCAGACTGAAGTTTTATCCTAATGATCAAAAGTTTTGAAAAAAACAGTAGTATCTTTAAAAAACATCTCAAAATCCATTCATTTGTTGTCTAAAAGTAAAACTATGATAAAAATTTAATAATCAACCCTCTAGACTGGATAAAATTTTACCCGTATCTTTCTTTCCGCAGGAAAAAGTTTTTCTGGCAAATTATTCCACCCTCTAGTTTCGTATTCAAAAACATCTCAAAATCCATTCATTTGTTGTCTAAAAGTAAAACTATGATGAAATTTTAATAACCAACCCTCTAGGCTGGACAAAATTTTACCTGTATCTTACTTTCAACAGGAAAAAGTTTTTCTGACAAATTATTCCACCCTCTAGTTTTGTATTAAAAAACATCTTAAAATCTATTCATTTGTTGTCTTCTAAAAGTAAACCTATGATAAAATTTTAATAACCAACCCTCTAGGCTGGACAAAATCTTTCCTGTATCTTACTTTCAACAGGAATAAGTTTTTCTGACAAATTATTCCACCCTCTAGTTTCGTATTCAAAAGCATCAAAACACTACCATTTGAGATACTTTTGAGTAACTAAATTAAGGGAGGAATAATCTGTCACAAACACTTTTCAAGTTGAAAATACGTGATGGAAAAATACGCCTCAAACGCTTACACGGTTAAATATGCCATTATAATCGCATTCACTGCAACAAGTTATTTGAGTATTTCGTGCTATAGTAAATTTTAAATACATTTTCAGCTAGAATTATTATAATAATTTCCTCAATAGACTTTTATTGTATTTTAAAACTCTTATTTCAGGGAATCGCTTTCGAACTGACGCTGTAATTTCTGGCTGCGGTTCTCGCTGTCAACCTATCGAAAAAAAAGCCTCAATTGTTTACCGACTTGGATTTACAATTTATTTTTATATTGTTTTGACTAATGCCTCCCTGGCTTGACTTCTAGAGTACTACCATATCTCGACTACGTGCAGGGGATTGCGTCTCCGGATTGCAAAGGGAGCAAAAGCGTCGGAGTCCGACTTTAGCCAGGTGCCACCTCAATTTTGAGAGAGAAATCCCAGGAGCGACATCTGGTAGACTCGTACCTTCTTCCATACACTGACCTCATACAGAAGGATATTACGGTCTACGGATTTAACGTGCCCGTAGACGCGAAGGTGTTTAATGACGTCAAGATTCGATTGAAGTACATATAGTCCGCAGCCTAACGCGCTACCACTGGAAACCTTAGGGCCTACATTTTGCAAATTCAAACTGTACCCCGAAGTAGAGAAAGCTATTTTTCACTAAGGCATCTTTTTTGTTCTTTAAAAGAAACGCAAATAGTATTTCGAAATTTGAATTACTTCGGGAAAATATGGAGTAAACTGTGTTTTAAACGCACATCATTTCCTTTGGTGAACAAAATTTATAAAATGAATAACACAGAAACAAAATTTCTTTCTCTGCTACTGATTACAACTTAAAGAAAATCCTACAATCCAAGCCGACAATCCTTAGAAAAGTTTTCTCCATAGGTTAACAGTAACCGAAGGGAATCTAATACGGCTACTAACCGGCAGTGTTAATGCATGTGATCATATTCATTTGACCACGGACAAGCAAATATATATTGGAGGGCACTGGACTTTTTGTGTATGCATGAAAGCACTCAGGTGCCGGATAAGAAATTATTCGAGTATTCCCAAAGCTCTTTGGCACAGCGCAACGCTCAGTATTCTCGACTGTATGAAACTGCAGATATTTTAAAACCTTTGTTACCACTTGTAAGCCTGCATAATTACATCGTCATCGACTTTGTCATATTTAGCCCTTTTGTTAAAAAAATACACCTTCATTAATTTAATTCTTTTTTACCTATAAAAAGCAATGGAAATGAGAAAATTCCAACTGAATGAAGTCTGAAACAGTGACGAGCAAAGTGCCGCGAAAAAATTTGGAAGGGTCATGGGTAGTTTGAAGTAAATTTGCTTAAACTAAATACCAATACATTCTAATATATTAATGAGAATTTTAATCATCTGATATTTGCCAAAAACAAGTGCAGAATGTAAGAAAGACATAGCTTTATTGGATCTATGCAAAGTAAATATATACCCAGACCTAGGCTTTTAAAGCGTTTTCTTAAAATTTGCTTATGTCTTTTTAACGTAGGGCTACGTTCCTCCATAACGGTCTTCAGGAAAGGAAAATTTCAGACGGTAAAACCGTCCGTCCGTACCTCACGAGTTATAATTTTGGCAGCGCCAAACCCAGTCTGTATCGTTTGGACAAGTAGTAAACAGTTAAACAGAAAAGTACCAAAATGCGTCAAAATTTTGGCTTACATACATATATATATATATATATATATATATATATATATATATACGAGGCATTTTCGGACAGTACTTCACCGATAGCAGCAAAGGAAAAGTTTCTGCCAGCCCGTTGGCAACACGGACTGTAACCTTGAACATTTCGCTTTTCCCTCGAGGTCATTTGATATTTTTACGATGAGTCTTGTTTGAGCAGCACGTCTTTATAACGTCTGCGTCAATTCAGATTCCCGCCAAATGCGGGATACAGGATCCTCGCCAAAGAAATCATGGCTTCTGTTTTCTGGGACAGACAAGGCATTCTTCTGGTTGACTTCATTCCTCCCGGCACCACAATTAATGCTGATGCATATTGCGAGACTTTGAGACGTCTCGGACTGGCAATTCAAAATAAACGCAGAGGCTTGTTGACAAGAGAAGTTTGTTTGCTGCATGACAACGCTCGTCCTCTCACAGCGCTTCATACCAAAGCACTACTCAAAAGTTTCGGATGGAAAATTTTAGATCTTCCACCATACAGCCCGGACCTTGCACCCAGGGCCTTCCTCTTATTCCTTTACCTGAAAACACCTCTTGCAGGGCAAAACTTTCACGACGATGAGATCAAAATTGAAGTTGAAATGTGGTTCCGACAACAGGCGGCAAAGCTCTATGACTGTGGAATACAAAAGCTTGTACCCAGACTTAACAAATGCTTTGACAATGGCGGCAACTATGCCAAAAAATAAGGCATGTACCAGTAAGTAATTAGTTATGTACATTTAATCAATTAAAATTTTTTCGAATGAGTATGCGGTATAGTATCTTTACTTTTCGAAAATTCCTCGTATATATATATATATATATATATATATATATATATATATATATATATATATATATATATATATATATATATATATATGATAGATGGATACATATATATACATACATGTATGTATATATGTATATATACATACTGTCCTCTTTTGTTTGTATACATACATATATACATACAAAAGAGGTCAGCAACGATAAGTAATCCTATGTTAATAACCTGCGGAAGTTTCTTTAGAAGAGACTACCTGATTTTTTTTTCTGTTAGTTTGTAAAACTTTTCCTAAATTTTTTAAGAATTTTGTAACTACCAAAATTTTTCATTGGGGAAGGGGGGGGGGGGAGTTGAGAGATGTTTTTATTTAACGAAAGGAATTATTTTTAAAAAAAGTTTACGCACCCCTGGTCTTAAGCATATAAAGATGCTATCCTAAATATAAACAGTATAATAAGTCAGGAAATGGTTTTCAAATCAAAAGACGACAATCAAAATTCAGAAAAATTAATTTTATGAATATACTTGCATCTCAAACTTTATCATTAGGAGTCTAAAACTACCGTAGAAACATTCATTTGTCATTAAGAAATTTCTTTCGGTTCCTTTTAAATTTTCCTTCAGAAGCATTTATAACCAACAAAAAGAAATAGCTTCCGAACGCTCGATTGTAGGATTTAATTACTGCCGAAAAAATATTTAAGATGTTAAGAAACACAGTTAATTATTCGCGACAAGCAAATTTAAGACCGGAAACACGATGAAACAGTCCTTTTTATGAGATAAATCAAATGTGTCACGCAATCAAATGAAAACTGCATTCGAAAATGGGCTGCGTTCGAAATTTTTTCGGAAATTGAAAGGAAGAAAGGAAACCTTTGTTTCCAACGAGTCCTTCTCATTCAGTGTAAAACGATGATTTCTGAATGAATAATTTTGTAGCCATTAAAACATTTGAAAAGAAATTTCAATTGTGTAAAACTTTTGAAGATTAAATTATATAATACCCAAAAAGTAATTTAAATTAAAATGAGCATTAATAATTTAAATTACATTTAGACAATATGATTTGTAATAAACTTGTATTGTTCGTCCATAGCAGTAAAAAGAAAAGCAGGAAAAGATAAAATTAATAATACCTAGAAGTGATAAATTAACTAATTTGTTTCAATGTTATTAGTCATTTATAAAAGTTGCATACACAAAACAGCATTATTTTGAAGAGTTCCATTCGCAACCATAATATTGAGGTCTTTAATGAGCGATTTTTGCGCAGAAGTAATAGAGGCAGTTTATCATTATTTCTGTTTTGATTTGTCTGGTTTGGTTTGGTTTGGTTGGTTGGTTGGTTGGTTGGATGGAGTTCATTGGCACTGGGTCCTCATGGGACATAATGTGCCAGACAGAGGGTAGAGGGCGAAAAAACTAAAAAATACTGGGATAAAGGTTAAAATAATAATATAAGCGGAAAAACAAAGGCAAGAACAGAAACCAGCAACACAACAGAGTAGAAAAGTTAAAAAGATAAAATTTTAAAAAATTAAACTGGAGCGAAAGCGACAAAGCACAACAGGAACAAAACAAAACTAAATATGGGGATAGAACCCATTGGGGAACACAATTTAAATAATTAAAAAGGTTCTGATGGGGAGTACAGCTCAGCAAATCCTTCATATTTATTATATTAAACTGAAAAAAATGGCGACGTGGGTGATTAAAATCTGGGCAATCAATGAGAATGTGTTTTACAGTCATGAAGGTCTTGCAGTTCTGACAAAAAGGGGCTGGCTCTGCAAGTAGCAGGTGCCGGTGCGTGAAACGAGTATGACCAATGCGGAGTCTAGTTATTATAACATCATGCCTTCTTGAAGTAAGTGGGGGCCAGTATTCAATGTTGTGCTTGATCGAATTTAATTTATTTGAGTTACGGATATCTCAGGAACTCTGCCACTTGAGATGAATGAGATAATTTAAATATTTCTTTGCATCTTGGTTTGGTTTGGAGCGCTACGGTCAATTTGTGCTACACCAGCGGTAATTTGACCAGAACCTACTGCTTAAAGCCGATTACGAACGGCTACAAACGTCCATGCCTGTCGGTGCTTAATTGCCAGCGCCCTTTCAATTAGGCCATCGTCCGGCTATTGCAGTTTTGAAAAAGATGAAATACGCATGACTGCGCATCGTGTACTTCCCCTCTATATCAACCTCAGTAAAAGTTTAAATCCGTTTTAAAAATTAGGAATAGATCCACATACTCCTCTTGCAGAAATTTCTGCACGGTATTCAAAATGATAAATAATTCAGAACTTCTCGGCCAGCATTTCTACCTTAAAGTTTACGAATGTAATTTATGAAAACCCTAAACCAGAATAGCCAGTAAGAATTTTCACATAAATACATATTTTTTAATATTTTATTGGAATAGTTATGTATTCACTGACAGAATAGAATTAATAATTCAGAACTTCACGGCCTGCATTAATACCTTAACGTTTACGAATGCAATTTATTAGAACCCAAGCTAGAATAGTATGCAAGAATTTTCACCTAAAAATACATTTTTATCTTAACATTATATTGGAAAAGTTATGTATTCACTGATAAAAACAAATAAATAAGATCCTTAATAGAGATTTTTCGAACTGAAGAAAAAAAAATCTCTTTCAACAAAATTTTCTACAACTTTTATCACAATATTTACTACTAGCTGAAAGCCCGTACTTCGCTACGCAGTACATTCAAATTAAATACAACATCAATGTATGCAATTAATGCATATATATATATATATATATATATATATATATATATATATATATTTATAAAAAATCGTAACGGATATTTTTATAGACAAAAAAATGTAGAAGAAAATATTCAGATTAAATGTAATAGAACATAGTAAAGAATACAGTATAGTTTGAGAAACAATTTTTTTTTACTGTATTTTAATATTTTTTTTGATAGTGTCCAATCGTCTGCCGCATTAGCAAGAAAAAAAATTATTTTTTTGTGTATTTCGATGTTATGCACGCGAGACGCAAAATTAGTTTAAAGTTTCACAAAAAGAAAAGAAACCAGGTGATCAGCATTTAATAAATTAAATTCTAAAAATTAATATTTAAAAATTCACCAAAAATCAGAAAATGGAGGCAAAGATTCGAAAAAGATTTCATTTTAAAGGAATTTTTATGGTCATTCCTGTGATATAAATTTTATAACCCTCGGATTATTATTTTAAATGCAAACTTTAAAGAGTGTTACAAAAACAGCTTAAAATTTTAATTTAAAAAACATCTAAGAAGAATTTTAAAAAAGTCTCTCTTAGTGCAGCCCTACACTATATATATATATATATATATATATATATATATATATATATATATATATATATATATATATATATATATATATATATATATATATATCAATATATACAATTGATGTAGAAAAAAATATATATATTTATAAAAAAATTGTAAGGAATATTTTTGTAGACAAAATAATGTCCAATCGTCTGCCGCATTAGCAAGAAAAAAACGTATTTTTTTTTGTCTATTTAGTTGTTATGCACGTGACGATAAATTTATTTAAAGTACCATAAAAAGAAATCACGTGATCGGCATTCAATAAATTAAATTCTAAAAATTAATCTTTAAAAATTCACCAAAAATCAGAAATTGGAGGTAAAGATTGGAAAAAGATTTCAATTTAAAGGCATTTTTATGATCTTTCTCTTGATATAAATTTTATAACCCTCAAATTATTATTTTAAATACAAACTTAAAAAAAGTTACTAAAACAGGTTTAAAAATTTAATTAAAAAAAATCTAAGAAGAATTTTACAAAAATATCTCTTAGTGCACCCCTGCACCATAAGAAGAATCGCCATGCAAAATTTCAGCCCTTTAGGTCCAGCGGTTTGGTCTGTGCGTTGTATGTCAGTCAGTGAGTCAGTTACGGAACTGTTTTATATATATACGTAGATTATCAAGTTCACTTCAAGAGATACAGCTTACTTAATTTCTCATACTTATCCTGAAGGAGAAATGCCATTGTTTCACATCACATTCATTACTCATAAACTTTCCTGAAATTACTTTGAAAGAAAAAAAAGTAAAGAATATTAATGTATGTGGTATAAATTATTAACTAAATAAAAAAACCCGTCCTACTCAAAACGTTTTGAAATTATATCCACGGCATACGTTTTGTTGACGCTAAAGGTTTCGCAATAGATTTTACTAAAATGCCGTTCCCAGACAATACATAACGTTGTAATCTTTATTGACATACATGATATTTATTAAGAGTTTTTAAATGGATTATTAAGCATGTTACGCATGTATAAAAGGTGCAAGAAACTTGGCCAAAAGACACAAAGTAAACATTTTTATGAAAAGAATACGTAGCCTGTTTCTTTAAGATAAGAAGTTTACGAGTTCCCGCTTCATATATCTCCGGGCGAAGAAGAGGTGCTCGCAACTTCCATCAAATGCTTATACTTTGAAATAAAAAAAAAGAAACACTCTCCTCACATTGGAAACAGATATTTTGCTTGTGTCGAGGATGCTATTTGAATCTTTTTATTTCTTCTCTTTTAAGAGAAATTAAAATTTTTATTGCCGGGCGTTCTATGCAGGAGGTCCGAAGAAATCAATGAATCCACATTCTTCGGGACTTAATTTAATGAAGTCGGAAGCATCCGAGTTGAATGCCTCTTTAAGTATCCGAGCAATAATGGGGAATTATGTTACTCTTGACTTTTGCTCCTTTTACGAAAAAATTTCCCTGTTCTCGCACTTATGCTGTGCCCTACATTTTAAATTCTTGTGCAGCGTTTGGCTGAAGGCATATTTTCTTTTCCTATTGAATTGGCGCAGATCTTTAAAAGCTTTTAAAGATAATACGTTTCATAAGTTTTGACATCAGCTAACATAGATGCAAAGAAATGCATTAGAAGTATGCATGAAAATATAAACAAACACGAAGATATATTGTTCTATAATACTTAGCTCATCCAGAAAGTAAGTACCGTTTGCGCATATCTCCCGCGCTTCTGACAGCACGAAGGTCGCGCATGCGTAGCAGTGTTGCCAACTTGGGGGTTTTCCCCCTAAATTTGGGGGTAAGTTAGATGAAAAAGGGGTGTTTTTAGGGGCCCCATTTTTTTAGGGGCATTTTGTGGGGGAACATTTTTTAATATTTTGTACAATCGAGACGCGTTTTATTTATTAGATTATAAGTTCCATACATATGTCAAATGTAAATAAACCTCCCTTTCATTATGTAAGTGTGTATTTTCTATTTATTTCAATTTATCTCTCAAACAGGATGCCTATTTGGAACCAGAATTTCTTTTAGGAAGGTCTAGGGTGATCTCAAGTTGGTGTTAGGGGGAACAGGGGGATTTCGAGATGGCACTAGGGGGAGGCGGTTCGTAGAGGTTGGCATATATATATATATATATATATATATAACATATATATATAACAAGTAGAGGTTGGCATATATATATATATATATATATATATATATATATATATATATATATATATATATATATATATAACATATATATATAACAAGTAGAGGTTGGCATATATATATATATATATATATATATATATATATATATATATATATATATATATATATTTATAATAAATACGATCAATGTATGCAATTGATGTAAAAAAAAGAAAAATATATTTATAAAAAAATCGTAACGGATATTTTTATAGACAAAATAATGTAGAAGAAAATATTCCGATTAAATGTAATAGAACATACTAAAGATGCGTAGTTACATACTTCAACTCGAGAACGAATTAGCCTAGCAGTTTTGTTTGATTACGTTAACGTTTGGAGTCATTGTTTGTTGGTAATCATGTTTAAAACAACAGATTGGCCCGCCAGCTGTGAAATAAGAGCCGTTATCAAGTTTTTGAATGCGAGAAATGTTCGACCTTGTGAAATTTATCGTCTCACCAAGAGAAATTATGTGCACCGGTTTTGGGGACAGGCAAGGAATTTTGTTAGTGGACTGGGTGGAGCGAAGCACAACAGCTTATTGTGAGACATTAAAGAATTTAAGGCACACGATAGAGAACAAAAGGCTTGGACTACTGACTTCTGGTATTGTGTTCATGCATGATAACGCGCGACCGCATACCGCAAGCTTAACGACGACGCTGGTTGATGCATTTCGCTGGGAACAATTCTGTCACCCTCCTTATAGTCCGGACCTAGCTCCATCCGACTTGCATTTGTTTTCTCCTCTCAAGAAATTTCTTGCCGGGCAGCACTTTGCAAGTGATAATGAGATTAAGGTAAACGTCCAGATCTGATTCAGGTCGCCGAATTCTACGAAGCGGGTATGTTTCAATTAGTGCCAAGATATGACACATGCCTTAATTCGCATGGTGAATATGTCGAAAAGTAGTTTAAGGTGTGTAGATTTTAATGTAATAAAATACAAATGAAAACAAGTTGCTAATCTTTTTTAATACCCAAATGGTACTTACTTTCTGGATGAGCTAAGTAACTAATAGAAATATGCATCTAACAAAAAATTATAAGTGCTCACACAAATTTATATACGTATGTACACCTACACATAAAGAAAGACTAACTTAAATGTTAAGACTAATTTCCAATTAGCAAATTTTACCGCCAAAACTTGACTTTAATATTTACATGTAAATGAATCCCCTTTTGTACAAAATTCAGTTTTTATAACAAAGTTATTTTTAATACAGCTCTAGTTGATGTAATTCAACGAGGATAACAGTATCATGAAAGAGTCACAAATTAATTGTTCCAATGTACATAACTGGGAAAAATTATACATGCATTTGCATAAATCTAAATGTTATATATATATATACACATACATATTATTTACATACACACGCAAATATTTATACTTACACATTATCTAATTCTACAAACACACATATATTTATATATTATATGCAGACACACAGAAGTAAATACATACACAAGGTCCTTATATATATATATATTTTTACATTTTACATACATACACATGCATATTTTATATGTTATATATTTAAATGAGGAACATATAAATCTTTAAATTTTATCTTGTCAAATGTTTACGATATTGCCTTATCATTAAAATTTTTGTCTCCCCTCTGTAATGGTTATGTAAATTTTCCTCTTCGTTTTTTTTATGCACTTATAAGAAATATTATTAATTTATCTCTTCAGATTAAGCACCGAGCGTAGTACTTGTCATTTTATTTATTTTTGTCTGGTTAGTTTCGCTTAAGTGAAAGAAATATATTTTCCCTTACGCGACGTGAAATTACACGGACGATTGATGCTTCAATAAACTATAAATGGTAGTTTATTTTAGTTTTTAACATTTTTCTCATTTCACAAGATAAAGTTTTACGGACGCGTTAATTACAATTAAATGAATTTGTTTTGAAGTTCATAGGTGGAGTGATGGAAGTTTATTTATCAGAGACACGGCCTCTTTTTTATCAATATAGCATGATGTGTCATGTGATTTTGATGGTGTGATTTAGAATTACTGAAAGTCATTCTAAGGGTGTAAACTCCTGTAAAAGGAAATTTCCTAAATCCAATAACTGAATGCACAGTATTCCCCCCATATAATGGCAAAGATAATTCCTTGCATCAATATATATATATATATATATATATATATATATATATATATATATATATATATATATATATATATATATACTGGGTGGGCAAAAAGTCTGTAAAAACTTTAAAAATTCATAAAAACCGGAAAAATAACCAAAATAAAAAAACGGTTGCAGGGTTAGCATCGCTAAGTCACGGGATTTTTTTCAGACAGGAAAAAACTAAAAAAACAGCCGACAGGTGGCGCTGACGTACACAAGTCAACGGGTGCATTTATCTGGTCTTTCCAATCTGTTGGAACTGAAAGTTGCGATCCGCCGAGTGGTGTCATGTATATATTCGGACCTGCTGCACTCTGCCGTTGCTGGGTTTGTGACTCGCCTGCAATGTATTATTACCTACTAGCCGGGCTTCGCCTAGTTACGCTCAAGCCATCCGTGTAACATATTCATGTACTTCGCGTCCCACAAAAGAAAAAAAAAGGCCTACAAATGTATTAAATTCAAGTCAATAAATTCCCGTCAATTTTCATTCCCGTCGCTGCCGACAGATGGCTGCACCACTGCACCATACTGGATATAGATGATTTGATTTCTCAGCAGTGGAGTGATTTTAGAATTAAAATATCTCTAAAACTATTGAATTAACAGAATAAGAGTACGCAGAAAAAAATTATCAGTTTTCAAAGATATTTCCAAATATGTAACATTTATGTACTTTCATGAGAAAAAAAAATGCACCGATTATCAGCCGATTGTCGGCCATTGCGTTACGCTCATGTGACCCGACAAAGCTCACGACAAAGTCCTCTGTCACTTTATTTATATAGAAGATGGTGGGGGTTATGTGGTACACCTACTGCTGTAATAAAAGCATTAGAAGCATTCTTTTCGTTATTTGCGTATGTTTTTTGACTGATGATGGATCGGTCCTGCTGTGTGCAGTTGTATAAAAATATGCAGCAAAACTGACATAATCCAAAAGTTAATTATTAGAAGTCCACATACTTTCTGTTTTTTTACACGACATTTGAAACTTAATGCAAAATGTTCAGCTGTTTAGCGATATACGGTATCCATTAAGACTTTTCTTTTTATGACTCCTACATTTTTTTTAAAATTTAAGAACGCAAATCTTATTAGTGGTCGATTTCAATAATTCGTAAAATTTTAATGGAGCTCCTAATAAAGTATTCATTCTTTAACGATAAAAATAACACTCTTATAATTAAAGATCTTTAGCATCGAGAAAAATATTACGACACGTGATAACTATTACTGAAGATAATTGCGAAGAAATAACAAAAGCTGTCACAGAATATTCTGAATTAGACGATACAAATTAAGAACAAAAAAGATACGCAAACAATTCTAATGGCCATAAGATAAATTTCGTGCTCCCATTAACTATAATATTTACGAGACAAATGCATTTAAGACGAAAAAAGGCCTTTGCATCGAAACAACAATGATAAACGTCACTTAATATACTAAAAAGGCCCCCCAAAAAATGCAAATCCACTATCCTTCCCTCAAGTTTGCATTTGAGCCCAAAGCATGCTGTTCCTAATTACGCTCCTCCTAGATTTTACAAGTGCCTGACGACAGAAAACAAAATTTTCCGAAACAAGTAGTTAATTGGGTGCTTTTAATGTAGAAATGAAGAACTTAGATATTCGTTAGCCATTCGTTAGCCACCGGAATATTTAGTATACTCGCTTTTACACACTGTTTAGAAGTTTCGATTGATTACAAGCCCGACGATATTTAAAAAAAAGTGACCATTATATAAATCATAGGGGTATGAAGTGTTACAACGTTACGATGGTTTCAACTGATTTTTAAATGCTAGTTGCAATACCCTACTCTGCCCTGTAGATTTAAAAGTGTTTAACTGACATAATTTAACCTTTTACAAAATTTCTGTTTGGATGTTTGGGGCAATGTATGTAAAGATTAAATGGATCCCTTATTCTTGACAGTGGTACATACAGTTGCCCACGAGAAAATACGCCATTTTCCAAATCTACGCCAACAGTTTAAAGTGTTCCGCCGTGGGATTTAATTTACTGTTATTGCAAAAGCTGATTTTATTGGACATGGAAGTCGTTTAAACTGAATTGGCTAATCGGAAGGAGTGAGAGGAATTCTTGGGACGATTACTGTTTCGCCTTCACAGTCGCCTGTAGTAAAACTTTTCAGGAATATAACTTGAAGCCTGGTACCATTACAGAGGCGAGAGTGATCTAAGTTTCTTAATAATATTACTTGACAGACTTTGGTTTTAATTGCTTGGAAAACTGAAATTGTTAGTACTCAGAAGCACTGTTTAAATAAACAAAAGTAAAAGCAAATAAACAAAAACTTATAGATTATACAGTAAAGATAAATAGTATTGAACAATACTGTTCAGGTTATATAATTTAAAATCAAAGCAATCACACACAATAATACTGTTAGATTGACTACATGGCTTTGAATGTTTGAAGAGTACCTGACCTCTGTAGAAAGACTTACACTCAATCTAGTGAGTTTTATGTAAACTATTATTTCAAAGGAAACCTTAAAAGTTTCCTCTCATAAGAATTATTTAAAAAAATAAAAGAATTAAGACGTTGGAACCCTCTCTTGACATAAGGAAGAAAATGATACACTTCTGGGTACACTACATGATTATTGAAAAAAAAATAACCACTTCAAAAGGATAACATTCCAATTTATATATTTTTATATATTCTTGGTTTTCACCTCTTATTTTCACGTGAATACACATTCAATCAACAAAAAAAAAATTTCTTCATGTTCAGATACTTCGGGGTGGTCACCTCGGTCCATGAAAGACGGTTAATTATGAATCTCCTTGACGTTTACCGTGTAACTATTCTTTCAAACATCTGTGACTGAAAGCGTGCGACAGCCATAGTCTCAATAAAAAAGTGTTTAATGGCTTCAAAAAAGCATCAATTCTATCACCATATCATCTCCAATAGTTTTTGCTTGGTCTGAACCGAGGTGGTAAGAAGAATCTGGATTTCGTAATGGTTTATTCCTATCAGTTAAAAACTAATCACCAAAGTACTAAGAGCTCTATCACCACCATGATATTGTAACTGTTGCGAGTTACTTATATCGACTGCTTATATAGGATCAGTTTTATGAATCCATTTTAAAAGAAATGCAATTTTTATACATTCAAAGTTCAGAAAACTTACACTTATAAAGAAATATTATCTTAAATTTTAGGCTAATGTTTATATTACTGGTAAAACCCATTTTTTTAACCCTAGGTACTCCCATCTCAGACAAAGTTCTCTCTAAAAATCTACCGGTATACTGAAACTAAGGACAACTTTTATTAACCCTTCAGCGGGCGCTCCAATTTTTGGAACACCAGCAGGTGCCTTTGGTACAAAGTGCAACGTCTCTTTCAACCTTCATTATTCCTTTTGTAATAAACTTTTTTTTTCAAATTAAAAATAATAATTCTGCGTTTTATGACAAGATATAAAGTTTTGATAACAATATATATATTTATAATTAAAGGCCAAAGAATGCAGATACAATCGCCTTATTTCAAAGCTGTCCGGTTTATTGGATCTAAGGACAACTTGCGAATTGATTCCTATTATGTCCCAAAACCTAAAGAAACAATGAGATTGTCCATCTTCGTGATATGCGGGATACCGTGAAACAGCTGCACATTGGATAGACTACATCAACTCCTGATTTTGTCGTATTGCAATCCAGTATAATCGCTGGCTTACCACGGTTAAATCACGACTACCAATGAATAGAAAGGAATACAAGGGTCAGAAAATCAGACTTGCATTAAAATGGGTTTAGCTATAAATAGAAACTGTTTATAACATTCAAACCTTACATGTAAAAACAAACCATTCAAAATTACGAAAATGTTGTACTTTGTACACCGGCGCGCCCGTCGAAGGATTACAGCATACTTTGTTTTACCGTTCATACAGATTTGAAATAGACCTACAAATTCAACATACTTACAGATTTGGCACCATCTTCGTGTGTAGACCCCGCCTCTTAGACCACAACATATATGAACCTGATCTGGAATTATCCGGCCAGGGGCATAAGTCACAACCACAAAACTCTTCTACTCTCTTAGAAATCTTCCCGTATTCATTTGCGCGCTCAGCCGAAAAGTTATCTACAACACTTGAGCTCAATACAACAGGAAGTATTTGTGACTCGCGCTCAAATCTATGCGAACGATTAAATCTTCCACTTTCCTAAAAATGTTCCGTTATTCATTTGCGTATTGACTCCTAAAAGTTTCTACATCACTTGAGCTCAAGCATTTGTGACTAGCGAAAAGATGCGAGAAGAAAATAAAAGGAAATCGACTTATTGTTTGAAAAGCATTAACCAGGCAATACCTCCCGCGTTGTAGAAAGTAATACCCAGTGAATGTGACAAAGATGGGGTTTATTTCGCTGTAGGAAAAAAATGATATCCCGTAAAATACGAGTTTCTAATACTCTAAAAGATTTGAGAATGAAGGTAATTCTTCTAGCTGTTTTCCTGAACAATAAATGCAGTGATTCCTGTTGGCGATTAATAAAATGTTACTTTTTCCGTGTGTGTTATACGTCGACATGAGCTCATGTGTTATTCAGGAATGAATGTAAAATTAATTTCGCGAAATGGTTGGTTTGTGTCTTGTCCATTGGAGATGTTAAATTAAACCATGAATGGTCAGACCTATCTCACCAGGCTCTGATTTAGGAAATTCCTGACTATCGGCACAACTCGGGATGGGGGACCTCTAACACTGATGTGGGCATAAAATTTCCAAAATTTAGACACGAAAAAATAATCATGAATCATTGTGAAAGTACCATTTTTATAAGAATTGGCTATTTTAAGTGTAGAAGACTAGAACTTTATCAAATAACAAAAAGCAATGCAACATATTAACTTCATCATTAAAACATCAATAAAATGCAACCAGAAAAACTTATTAATCCCTTATATATGTTACCGGCAAAGTATGAAATCCGACATTCTATAGAATGCCTAGGCATTGTATATAATGCCTAAAACTAGCCGGCAATGTATGAAACGATTCATATTTCGCACATTTCCTAGGCATTCTATAGAATGCCAAATGAGAAACCGGCAAAGTATGAAATACATCTCCGATTCGTTTCTAATATCACGTGGCAAGGCACTCGACTTTAAACGCGTGTCTCAGGCTCAGAATTTGTCAGTTTCACTTTGCGGTTTGTTCGGGAATATCAAAATACGAAATGTTACTTAAATTCTTTGAGCAAAAAATTAGTTTTTTACTGTGCTGCATGAAAATGGAGGAGCAAGCTGTAGTGTTGGAGAAGAAGTCATGGTCTATAGACATGAAACAACGATTCGACGATGGACTGTCCAAAATTCGAGTTAATGCTGCAAAAAACAGTTCTTTCTTAACCAAAACTACTTACCAGAAGTTAATAAATGATGTACAAAAAGCCAAAATGACTACTAAGAAGGAACCCAGGCACTATTGGTTGCTGAATCGCTATGATGTGATGATTGTGGAAAACAAAAGTAAACGCATTTATCCCGTTAAAGAAGGCGTCAGTACTATACAGTATTACGTCATGGACTCTGAGTTATTTCTTGTACTTCATGAAGCTCATTTGGCTATTGGACACGGAGGATGTGATAGAATGTTGAAAGAAATTTCAACCAAATACAAAAAGTTACACGTCATGATATTAAACTGTGCACCCACCTTTGTGAACTTGCCAGAAAAAAACAGAAAGGTATTAAAAAGGGCATTGTTGTGAAACCTATGATTTTTTCCGAATTTAATTCCCGTTATCAGATAGATCTTATGGACTTTCAGTCTCAGCCAGATAGAGAATACAAATTTATAATGGTGTACCAAGATCATCTCACAAAATTTGTGATTCTCAAGTCTCTAACGTCAAAGAGATCTGAAGAAGTAACCTACAACCTAGTGGACATATTCTCGTTGCTTGGAGCGCCATCTATATTACAGTCTGACAATGGTAGGTAATTTGCCAATAATGTGGTGATCAGCTTGAAGGAGCTTTGGCTAGCACTGAAGATCGTCTATGGGAGGCCTCGCCACAAAGCCAGGGTAGTGTCGAAAGAGCTAATCAAGATATCGAAAATATGCTCTGTATATGGATGTAGGATAACAAATCTAACCGCTGGAGTAAAGGACTGCGTTTCGTTCAATTTATGAAAAATAGAGCTTATTCTGGGATCAAAAGAACACCATACGAAGCACTCTTTGGCTGCAAACCTAATGTAGGGCTTACAACGTCTTTTCTACTGAAGATTTTAAAAAAGACAAATTCAGAGGAGCAGCTAGAAAAAGTAATAGAAATCGTCCAAACAATGGAAAAAAGTGAAACTAATCAGATTATGCAAGAAAAAGATCCCGTTTAAAAAAACATGGAGGAGATTATAGTCGATATTGTATTAAACCAACATGGTGAAGACATGCTTACCGAAGAGATTTCCGTTTCTGATACATGTTGTGTGTGTTTAAAAGAAACGAGTGATGCACTTGTAGGCAAAAGTGTCGTCAAAAATTTCATACCTTCTGTGGCCCTGCTAGTAAAGATGATGAAATGGATATTTTGTGCACCCTTTGTTTCAAAACTGAAAATGCTATTGAAGGTAAAATAAATTCTAAAATCAATCTGGAAATTCAAGCTAAACAAAATGAAACTGAGTTCGGAAAAAAAAAATCCCCACTGCTTCTTTGGGAACTACTGTGCGAGTTCCTATTCCTGACGTCGACAAGGGGCGAGGTGATTCGCGCAATATATTGGCAATTGTAATGAGTGTGACAGAGGATGGTTTCTACCGACTTGGACCTTCTGATGGAATTTTAAAACAATTATATGCGAGATCACAATTCACTTTACGCCCTAAGAACTTGCTTAGAATTGAAGATATTCCTGACCACGAAATTCCTCTCCGGTCAGTTGCAATTGCTCAGTCTAGTGGAAGCGGCCAAGGATTCGTCAAATGTATGTGTAAAATAAAGTGCCAAAATATGAAATGTCTTAGCGTGAAAAATGTGATGAAATGTAATTCAAAATGTCATTCAAGCCTACTATGTTTCAACAAGTAGGTTAATTTTAATTTCTTATTTTTTATATGAAAATTTTGATTCCCTTAATAAGAAAGGCATAAATTTTGCTTTGTACAACTTTTATTTTTCTTTACGTAGTTTGATAATTTATTTAAATGGCACTCTCATTTTTTCAGAATAACATTTGTATTTTTGAGGAATGCACGTCATTTATATAATAGCCATATCAGAGCCTTTTTCCTACTTTGCCTAAATAGCATTTGTCATTCTATAAAATGGTATTATATACAATGCCTAGGGAATGCATGTAATAATTCTCATATTTCAGACTTTGACTAAAATCGTCCGGCATTTTATACAATGCCTAGGTATTCTATACAATGCCGGCGTTTCATACTTTGTCGGTAACATATACACTACAACATATGTATGATGAACTATACATACAACTATACAATTGATGAACCAATCAATCAATCAAATTTGAAAGGTTATACAAAAAAATTGTTATTAAAAAAAGTTAAAAAAAAATTAATTGGGATTTTTTTCTTATTTCCTTTTAAAATAAAAATTTTGGGGGGCCCTCAATATTTAGGGGCCCCTAGGCCCTGGCCTACTGGACCTTATGGAAAATCAGATCCTATACCTCTCCGATTTGAAGACATATACCTGTGAACAATTTTACCTCAGGGTAGCTATCAATGTGTTGCGGCCACTGCAGGTGAAAGCGGATTTGAAGTGAGTTACGAGCCAGGGCAGTTTCTGCAATTTGAGTAAACATCGGCTGGATCTACCCTCTGATAAAATCGAAATATCCACCATTAAAAAAGAAATGTAATCCCCAGAAACTCTGTTCTAAAGACAGTCTTTCTACTCATTAAAATATGTCATGCTTTCTAATTCCTCATTTATAGTTTATACATACATATTACAATCAGGAACTTCCGAAATTGAACATAAAGTAAAATATAGTGTCGATTCCATCTTCTAAGAAAGCTTCATAAGTTGGAAAAAAATTTTTATTGTAAATTATGCAGTAAAATTTTCTGACATCGAAACCTAATAAGTTCTTCCCTTTTAAAACTAAAAACCTTTCGTCGTGTTTCCGAGGAATAACGTAAACTTATTTCCAAAATGTTTTACTTCCTCCGAACACATGCCAAAAATAACATGTGAGCAGCGATTTCTTTTGATTTCGGCAAGCAATAATTAAATTATAATGGGGACATTTATTTATATTTTGTCTCAGCCGCTACACGGAAAGAAATTCAAGCTTGCTGAAAATTCGATGCAATTTTAAGATTCCCTCCTCCTTGTAATTCGTTGAAAATATACAAGAAAAATCTAATTGCATTTCTCAGAAAAAGATTTATCTGAAGATCTCGTTCCGAATGCAGCAACAGCTTGCACTCCGAGGAAAAAGATTCTAAAACTCGTTTGTGTCAAAACGTATTAAAGGTTTGCTATTTTTCAGGCAAGGCAAAAATATTAAAACACGACTGAGTTGCTTTAAAAGTTCCCTCTTTTCTTATCAGTGTTCATAAAAGACGTTAATTCATTAAGATATCAAAACTCCGAAACATGAAAAAGAAATTGTTCAGCATAATGAATATTTTTGTTCTTCGCGTAGCTTGAATCCGCGCTGTCAGCTGCTTATTTTGAGGCGATCGCACGGAAGTAATGAGAAAAGCCTTCAGAGTGTTTTTAAGCGTAACAGCCTACTTCTAAAAAAGTTGAAAAGTTTTTACTCTCAGCAGGAAAACTGTCATTCAGCATCAAAATATTTCGTGGATCTTTCAAACTGACGAATAATTTCGCGGATGATTTAGCAACAATAATTTATGAAACGTTGAGTAAAAAGCTAAAGTCTTTAAACACGGGTGTCAGTCTTGTCTGGGCCACATTGAGTGATAAGGAATTATCTGGCACAGCGTATAAAATACGTAGTATAGTTAGCTCATATCAGTAAGAGAGCTTCATTTATTTTACTTTTTAATTCTTTTTTAACGTAGGATTACGTTCCTTCCTAACGGTCCTCAGGAAAGCAAAATTTCAGACGCTAAAACTGTCCGTCGTCGCGACGTATAATTTTGGCAGCGCGCGAAACCCACTCTGTATCGCTTGGGCAAGCAGTAAACAGTTAAACAGAAAAAGTACCAAAATGCGTCAAATATATATATATATATATATATATATATATATATATATATATATATATATATATATATATATATATATATATATATATATATATATATAATATTAAAAAACTAGTAATTTCTTAAATCAACACTCTTAACATTTAAAAACTATTAATTCCTCACTTTACTATTCAAAATTACAAACCCTTTTTTAATCCCTTAAGTTATTTAATTCCCTTTGGGCATTCGCGTTAAATTCCTTTATTACAGCCTTAGGCAATATCATTAAAGATGGCTGTCTTTTTTAACTGAAGGGACGCTGCATGGCGTCAGTACAAGTTTAAATCTGTTCTGCACATCAACAACAACTTTAAACCAATCAACTATTAAGACACACCCTTTAATCACGTGATGGACTGAAGTTTATATGAGTGTTGACGTCCGGAAGTGGGACGGATTTCTGTACTTTCTCTTGCTGCATCCATACCGATGGAGCGGTCGGTGTATTGAATAAAAATGTTCCCGTAAAAAGCTCGTATTCGTCGTCTTTAGTCATGAAGTAAATTTATTTTGAGCATAACTGCATCTCTTCACCGTAGCATGGGAGACTAGATATCTTCTGAGTCTGCGTTCTGTCTCCCATGTTACATATATATATGTGTGTGTGTGCGTGTGTGTGTGTGTGTGTGTGTGTGTGTGTGTGTGTGTGTGTGAGGCTAAAAATATGGGGGGGGGGCGATCGCGCGACCTTAAAACGGGATATTAGTTATTTAAAATAGGATTAACAATTAAAAAGTCTGGGAGTTCAAATAAGCGGCGTAATGTATTGTAGTGAAAATAGAATTAATGGGTCGGCTTGATTCAATTTCGAAGAACCACAGAGAGGATTTTAAGTAGACGTAGCCTTGAAATTGGCGCTAAGAAAGGAAATGATTAGATCAGCGAAAAGAGCATTCGATATGACGAAATGAATAATTAATGACTGTCACTAAGCGTTGGTTAAAAGGTTGGAAACAAAGAAGATTTTCAGAGCCATGGTGACTTAAGAAGGGAGCAGACGTGTCGCCCTTGGGCGCACGTGTTTTAATTTGGGTTGGGTCGTATTTCATCGTATTAATGGAGCTGAGAGTTTTGAAAGAATATAAATATTATTAGATGGTACTGGAGATGTCGTCAGTTTTTTCAGATTGGATTCTTTGTTTGCCTCGCCACCGGACCATTGTCGACTGCTAAGTATTTCAGACATACGTAATTAGATTGGGCGTGAAAGCAAAGTCCGACATATATATATATACACATGTGTGCGTAATATATCGATTAAATCTCGTCCTTAAAATGTAACCTGAAAAGGAAAACTAGCTCATATTTACATGGCTGGAGCTAGACTCAGCCTGAAAGGAAATAAAAATTTAGAAGCAGTCGGGTCGAATCGTTTTATTAGAGTGATAAGAAATACGTCCATGGCAGACGACAGCTCGGAGCGAAGATAATATCACATTTCAACCTTACGCGCGAGAAGCGAGGTACATGTGGCTGTTATTTTTGAAGAGTCAGCAAATTCTGGGGCTCGCGATGTGAACCCACACCTTTTTCCAGAAGTCTACACGTGTAGAAATGCAACGTATGCGATTTTATGGGAAGTTCTGTTGATATGGGTTTTTAAGCGATAAAGTAATGTTACTGGGGATTGGATTTAGGAAAGGGAATTTAAATGATAGAATGGAGGGCCTAATATTTAATTTATTACATATATATATAATATATATAGATAGATAGATACATATATACATAACACATACATACATGTACATACCTGAAGAAAGTGGATAGCATAAACATAGAATTAGCGGGATAATTGATTTCATTATACTTGCTGGGTGGTATTCGTTTTATTGAAACTAATGCATCAATATCACATACCACTGTTAAAAGTTTACAATCTTGTGGGGCCGCATAAGTACCTACCCAGGGTCGTGGGTTGGACACGCCAGTTTTAAAGGCAGTAAGATGAGAGTAATAAAAGCATAATATTTAAAAATTCTTTAAATAAGTGAAGATATATGTTTCAACTCTTTGTTTACAAAATTCTATTGATAACGTTCATTCATTTGCGAAAATGGTAATAAAATACCAAATTAGCTACATTTCCTATTATTTGCTGAATGCTAAAGCATTTTCCCATTTTCATTAAATTATGATTTTAACTTGTTATCGAATCTGCATTCCTCTTTATGAGACTCAGTTGTTTTTATTACATTAACAGGAAGTAAAATTTTCTCACCCTCATGCTTTCAATTTAGGAAATCAAAGGTTTTAAATGTATCAAGACTAAATACCTCCATCGTGTTCAAACAACGAAACAAAACTAGAGTTCCTTTATGAGGTGGTTATCTATCGTATTTAGCTATTTAATATTTGGTGCCTGTGTGTGTGTGGGCGGGGGAGGCTTCTAATTCCTTTCACTGATTAAACCACAGATACATGGACCTAAAAAATCAGCATCCATTTAGCTTTTGTAATAGCAAATATTTACTGTTGTTCCGCTTACGTTAAATTTCAGCTTTACAATAAATTTATTCAGGGTATTTTATATTCATGAAGTGTCCGGGTAGAATTATGAACCTGACATTGTTAAAACAAATTGTTTAAGAAAACTGAATGAAAGAAATTTGCATACATTTTTTCTTTATGTTTTCCTATTGATAATACCTAGTTGTGAGTGGCATAAGTAAGTCATAATTATAAGAATATATGAGTAGCGAAAACGTAAATGAATCTTTATTAAATTGTTGTATTTTTCGTATTTGTGTTATTTGTCCAGTAGTATAACTATGTGCAAACCATTTCGTACAGTAAACGCTAAATAAATTTTTATTTTCATATTTGTTTTAATATTCCAGTAGTATAATAGTTTATACTAATTAGTATAAACGTTTTTATATTAAACTGTTGTTTTCATATTTGTATTCATTAGTCTTAGTATAATTATATTTTTACCAATTAACATAAACATCTTTCTGCTAAATTGTTTTCTTTTAGATTTGCGTTACAGTCCACTAATAAAACTATATTTTTACCAATAAGAACAAACGTATTTAATTTGCATACAAGATGCGTAGTAAAAAACTTATCATCAATTTCTCTCAGAAAAAGAGTTTCAAAAATCTAATAAAACATTGGTCTTTCAGTTATGCTCAGATGAAACAAAAATATACATTTGGTTTGACGTTTCTCTTTTAGTAAATTTTATAATTTTACTCTAAATATTGCAGGGGAAAAGAGCTATTTCGATTAAAATGTTTAAGTTCACGTATTTGATGCTGGGATGCGAAAAAGTTTGATGGTAAAACTCCTCTGTATGCTTAATTTATATACACATGTCTGGTCCTCTAGCGTTCCTCGGACTCTGATATAACATCTATGCTTTAAACCTGTCCTCAGGATTCTATTGATGCTGAGCAGAATTCGTTGACAGGCATGGATTAACTTGAAGCAATAGTTTTATTTTGATCTTCAGTGGAAATAAACAACCCGGTACAGCTTTGTCAGACGCACCTCACTGCCAAGTTTGGCGATTTTGTGTATGGCGTGGTAACCATGCAATTTTAGCTAGATTTTTTTTTTTTTTTGGTTGATTCAGTCGTTGCGGTTGTGGCAGTAATTAGATTGAGAGCTTAAATTTAATAAAAAATAATGAGATTTATAATTTTTATTGTTTTCTTAACTTTTTAACATTAGCGCAGAGTTGAGTATCTTTTGTATTTTGTTTGTTTATTTTTGCTATTTCTGCTGTGGTTTTTTTCGCGCAAGCTTTATTGCTATTTTGTAATATAGGAAATTTATTTGCTAACTGAGGTTAGCTGGGGATTTCTGTAATGTTTCTAGAAGTTTAATACAGCCAGCGGTAAGTTTGTTTTCACTTTATTTGTCATTTCTTGATCGCTATTGATGTTTTTGTTTACATGTAGCACTTAAGCCTAACAGGTGTGCGGATTTGGGAAAAGTTGGCGTCAAAAATATTTCGCGCTAACTTTTCGCCAACGGAGATGCGTTGGCGAAAAAAGAAATTTTACGCCAACTTTTCGCCAACGGAGGTGCGTCTGGAAAAACTTTCCAAAATCCCTTTGTTGAAGGGTGATCCCTCTCCCTTGACGAGGCTTAACCACCCCTGGGTCCGTTGCTTTACGTTGTAGGAATGTATTACGCGGTTGACGAGTCCAGACACGGTTTTCAGTCCCAAAATTATTTATTACACATATACTTATACTGGGACACACCACACATTCTCTCTCTCTCTATATATATATATATATATATATATATTACAAATTTACACTCATCAATAAAACCACGTGCACACCATTTTATCTCGTGCGAGCTCTTGTACACCCGTCCTTTCCTCTTTGCCAGTCGGGCCGAGAATGTCCAACCAGTCTGCTTCTCCTTCCCGCCAAGCGGGTTCCTCCCCCTTCCCCTCTCGCTCGACCACCTCCAAGCAAGCAGTTCCTGTCGGTGAATCAACGGGGGGGGGGGGAGGCGGAAATAGGATCCATTTCTGACACCCTTATTGTGAGTGGCTTTCACTCGTTGCATAGCACCAATTCCCTTAATTAGTGGACGTCGAAAAAACAGTGATACCCACGACGCCACAGCTCATTTCAAATAAAAAGCACCATAGAACTCGGAACCATTTCACTTCGACCTGCCAGCTGCTCGGCGAAATCACCGCATGCTAGATAAACCTGTGCCTAACTATTCCAACTCTCCCTTCTAACGCTTTTTACAACCCACATAGCCAAAGATGTCCCTAACAAATCTTACTTTGTCTTTATTCAAAAGAGGTGATGGTTACGTCATATCGACAGAATGAAGTCAAACAAATGGAAAAGAAAAGTCAGAAAGAAATCCGTATTTTTTTTTTTGGACGGAAAAGATACAGTCAAGACCATACAAATGTATACATTTCTATGGTCTTGGCTGAGTGATATTTATACATATAATTCATATTGATCTCTTACTAAAACGTACCGTCTACTATTTAATAACATTTCTATGCATTTTTCTAAAATATTCCTTTTAGTTTCATCGATAAAAGTAGACTTGAATAGATTTATGATATAGCCACGTGTTGCTTGGTAAATTTATAAGCCCTAAATATTGTATGCATTGTATATATATATATATATATATATATATATTCGTATAGGTATATATTTATATATATATATACAAATATATCTGTAGATGTACACAAACATACCCACACACACGTGGTACAACTTATATCAACAAAGTAAAGTTTTCATTCAACACACATTTAATAACTCGAGGATTTTATTTCGCTGTATGCCTTATAATAATAATAAATTTTAATTAGAGATCTACTTTCACCTTGGGACACCTTTACACGTTCATATGAATAAATGATTGGAACATGATATTAATGATAATGTTGCAACTCCTTTGTAAATCTAGGAAAAAAAAGTGCTTCGGTGAAATCTGATTAAAATCCTCTCGTGCGTAAATAAATGATTGCGTAAACACGCAGTAATGAAACCTTAAAGTTTAAATTTTGTTTTCAGACCACATGCTGAAATTCTATTAGTAGGGCTAATCTAGTTACATTAAAACAACTCTAGTCCGTCGGTTCGGTACGGTAAAATTGGGTTATAAAAGGTATTTATCTCTAAGACAGTAGATTAGGGAACGAAATAACTATTATATAAAACCAAATGTACACTCACATACACAAACACAAACACACACACACATATAAATATATAGAGTGAACTTTCTTTTAGGCGGTGAGTCATGGTTGCGAAAAAAAGAGGATCTGAACGAATATCAGATTTGTGTACTGACGAACAAGTCTATAAAATAATAGCAGACAGCACAAATATTGACATTGATTCTATCAAATGTAAATTTGAAAGGGATCGCGATGTCAGAAATACCAACGAGGTGGAGGTCCTTATTTGGTCTTCTTTTGATAGGCACTTATAAAAGTTCCAGGACAAATATCGATAAGTTATGGGATTATTCGAAAGGTAATGGGTTGGAATCATGCTCCCTAACCATGAACAAAAACAGGTTTGCGTTTCTTCTCGGGTACCTTCGTTTTGATGACATTCGGGATAGGGCATCTCAGCGAGAATTTGATAAAATTGCTCCCATAAGGAATTAATTTGAAATAGTGTACCTCAAGAGGAAAAGAAGGTGCCAGAGGACACTGTTCAGTGGAACAACCAGGATTTAATCTTGGGGGGGGGGGAGTTTAACGGATAAAAATATTTATAATGCAAATTCAATATTCATAATGCAATTTCTATTTCTTTGGGGGTGGGGAAGGGCCCCTCCGCCCACTCCCTGGGTGCGCCACTAACGCTGTTACGCTTGTGGACAACAGAGAGACAGAACAACGTGAAAGTGGTGCGAGAAAGGCGGAAATTGTATATGTAATGACGATTCGAAAAATGTATGTGCAGAATGTTTTAAATTTTTTTTATTTTGAATGTATGGTTGATTTGTAATAAACAATATTTATCTTTCTAAAATTTAATTGTTTTATTTTTATTATATACTCCTAAAAAACTACAGAAATAATTTGGTTACAAAAAAGTTAAATACATATGGCAATAACACCGACATAAAAGTGAGTGACACTTGTCCCCCACGCGACCGTTCGTGTTACAATTAGACACGCGAGTATTGGAGGGTTAAGGAAAGTTATATACGTTGCGTGACGACTACAACCAATGGAATGGTTCGCAGCCAAGCACAAAAGCTTTGGCAGGAAATGAAGAGAAAACGAAGGATGACATGCTGTTGTTTTTGATGGAATTTCTCTGTGTATTGAAGGTGTTGTAAGTACCTTTTGAATTCAGGCCGTTGCCGTAATACATAGGTTTCTGTGTTCTAATAAACTTTTGTCTGTTGCTATATACGAAATTGTCTCACTCTCTCTCCCTTCTACACACACACATACACAGACACACAAACACACACACATATATATATATATATATATATATATATACACGTGCGTGCGTGCGTATAAAAATGTCTTAATTTAACATTCTTTTACAGCTTGAGAATCCTTTTTGTCACCTCTTTACAGTTTCAAATTACACGGTGGAATTACGAATATCTCAAAAATTATCGAACAGTAGTGAATGCTTCTTCTGATGTAATGGATATTCCGATTATATCGAAACGTCCGACCGCGATCTAATATTTTCCCAATCTTGAAGAGTGAATTTAGCTTCTTTAGTAGCTGACTCCATCAATTTCCTTAATTAAGGTACTAAATTACCCCATCCATTAGTTCCGCTCATTGTTGCCCGGATTACATCATAATAATGAAGTCGTCCGCAATTAAACATCCGAATAAATCTTTAGGCGATAATTGTGGCTTCCAGCCCCCTTATCGCTGACTGTCGAACATTTTTTTTGTTCCATCCATTTTTTCACATACCTCGTCTGGCCTTTATTTAAGTGTTTGTGTTTCCCCTGCTATTCTCAAAACATGTTTCCGATGATCCTCCCTTTTCTATCTGTTTTGTTCCAATCATTCCTTCGGGAGTTTTACAAGCAGAATTTCTGATATACCAATTATTACATCCCATATTTCAACCTGGAAATGTTTTGAAAGGTTCATTCTTCGATTGATGCATCGTAAGTGATTATGACGTTTCATCGTTGAAAATCAAACGCTATCCAAGGATAATAATTGCTCATATGTATGTTTTGCAAGGAATCACACATCCCCAATCAATGAGCAAATCGTGAGTTTTATCCATGAGTATATCGCAAATATTTTTGCTTTATAGCTAGATATTTTCCTAGACCGCAACGTTAGTGTAAAATAATAATAAATGAAAAATACCTAACGAAGTCTTGAAGAACCTTAAGAAATATTGTGTATAATCTTATTTTGTTAACTACCTTGTTGCTTCATGGTTAAAAAGTTATAATGACATCTTTATTGTTGAAACTATACAGTAGTTTCATAATTGAAAATACGAAGAGTCATTGTGGAATATAAAGTCAATTTATTGACAAATTAGATGACAGAGTATTAAATTTAAAAAAAGTTAAACATTATGAAAGTTTTATTGGTGTTTCCCCGATAATTGTAAAACTCAGCAATAAAACCTTCTGTTAAATGTTTTAACTATCTCCTTTTGCAAAAGACTAATTACGTTTCAGAGCTAGTCACTAGTTCAACATGATGCGAATAGATGTAAGTTAATATCCAGCATCTAATGTGGAGCACCAATATTATTATGGTCGATATTATAACGTTCGAGATCCATATCATTACATCAGTGTCTTACGAAGCGCAAAAAAAATGTATAGTCAGTTTATAATCATCTTCACTGATGTTGAAGTCTACTGTGACCTCGAACAATTTCTACCATTTTAGGCTGCTCCAATTCCTACAGATACAACGACTAGTCCATTTCCTTTTTGTATTTTAATCAACTTAATAATGACAAATTCTTTCTGAAAATGACATAATTTGTTGTTGAATCTTCTCCACAATCTATAAACCTGGACGCAACTGAAAGGACTTTCGAATACATGTGGGTGTATTCTTCTTTAAAAGTCTTAATTCATGTCTCCGAGGCAAACGTGACCACAGGTCATTAAAGCACTTTGTACACTAGTAATTTACCATTTATTTAAATGACACTACATTTAAAAAATTGACGCAAGCAGTTTGTAAAAGACATTTTAAATTATTAGCTATAACTTATAGACGTTAAAACATATTTCTCTTAGGTCACTAGTCATTAAGTCTGGGATTCAAAGTAAAAAGTGTTCTTATACAGAAAGTTTCATTAGTATTAATGTACAGTAACAAATTTATAGTAATTTAGTAACGCACTGTGATTAAAACTTTTATGTTAATATTATAATATTAACAACCATATACAGTATGCCCACTAATGTCCCTTCCCACCCTCTTAACATCGGAACGGCTGATGCTATATTCATAAAGTGGTGTCTAGGTATAGTAAAGTAACAATGCGCTACTGAATAAAACCACCTAATGCGCTACCTGGTGGAAAACTGCGGAGTTAGCAATCCTATCTCGAAAACGAAACGATATAGGGACAAAAAGTGATTTACAAAGTTGTAGAAAATCATCGATTTAGTACGAAAAGACACCTGGTGGACATTAATGCGAAGAATAGAATGGTTAAAAAGCGCATTTGTTTTTACGTGATTTCCTACACTGTGACGTTACGAAACTTGAACGGAAGGAGAAATGATTATCTTACGGGCAAAACACGACACCGCAATGACGGTGAGAAGTTTGAACATCTCAAATAAAGGTATATTGTTATAACTAGTTGTTTTTTCATTCTCAGATCGTTTTGGTACGTCACAATGTAGGAAATCACGAAAATATAAATGAGCGTTTTAACCGTTCTATTATTTGCATTAATGTCCAACAAGGTATCTTTTCGTACTAAATCGATGATTTTCTACAACTTTGTAAATCATTTTTGTTCGCCATCTCGTTCCATTTTCGAGATAGGAATGCTAACTCCGCAGTTTTCCACCAGGTGGCGTGGTAGGTGGTGTCATTCAGTAGCGCATGGCTACTTTACTATACCTAGCCACCACTTTTATGAATATAGCAGCAGTCGAGGGTCGAAGTTAAGAGGGTGGGAAGGGACTTTAGTGGGCATACTGTATATACATACATACACACACACACACACACACACACACACATATATATATATATATATATATATATATATATATATATATATATATATATATATATATATATATATATATATATATATATATTACGTTAATCAATATAACGTCGCGGACAATCAAATTTCTTAATAAATGTAATAAAAGTCATTAATGTCAATATAAGTGAGTTTTTATCTTTGCGTTTAAAACTTTCCCAAGCAGTAAGTACATCGAGGGGTTTATTTTCTTCTTCCATCTAATTTGCGAGACAAACCTCTTTTAGTAATTAACACTTCAATGCCTGCTAAAATCCGTGTAAATTTAGAGAGAACACTCTATATGAAAGAATTATTTTTCCTTATTGCCAGAAAGGGTTTCAAGCACTTTAATATGCATATCTTCCGCGTAAAGTAAAACTTAATCGAGCGATAAGTGTCACTTGTATTCACTCTTCATTAAATAGGTAAACATCTAAGGTTTAATAGTGTTATTGGGCCTCGGATGGTTTTCAAAAGGATTTTATCCATGTTTTGAATTTCAAAATAAGAGTGGCCCTTTATGCACTCCAGCAAATATTGGAAAGCCTCAGATGCGTGTAAGCTTGTCTATAATAGTGTCTAGATCTTAAGGAAATTATAATCATTCAAGAAACATATTCCACTACTACTTTACAGATAAGCACGTTTTAGAAAATTTTAAAGTATCTTCCCAGAATGACTGTTTTCTTTCATATAAAATTATATTTCAAATGCACTAATCGACAGTCATAAAGTGTTTATCACTATGTTTATCAGTGTAGAAACTGTAAAAAAGCACTTTCCTACCAACAAATATGTATAGAATTTCTCATACATTTAAATTTTAACGATACTATTAATATCCTGCACTTCATAAGAAATAATAAATATATTACCATACTAGCTGAAAACCCGCGCTTCGCTACGGAGTACATTGAAATTAAATACAACGGTCAATGTATGCAATTAATGCCAATATATATATATATATATATATATATATATATATATATATATATATATATATATATATATATATATATATATATATATATATATATTTATGATAAATGCGACGATCAATGTATACAATTGATGTAAAATATATATATGTATATATTTATAAAAAAAATCGTAAGGGATATTTATTTTTTTTGGATAATGTCCAATCGTCTGCCACATTAGCAAGAACAAAAAATTTTTTGTCTATTTAGTTTTTATGCACGTGACGATAAATTTATTTAAAGTACCAGAAAAAAGAAATAACGTGATCAGCATTTAATAAATTAAATTCGAAAAATTCGAAAACGATTTCATTTTAAAGGAATTTTTATGATCTTTCTTGTGATATAAATTTTATAACCCTCAAATTATTATTTTAAATGCAAACTTTAAAAAAGTAAAAAAAAACAGCTTAAAAATTTAATTTTAAAAAATCTAAGAAGAATTTTTCAAAAATCTCTCTTAGTGCACCCTTACACTATAAGAAGAATCGCCATGCAAAATTTCAGCCCTTTAGGTCCAGCGGTTTGGTCTGTGCGTTGTATGTCAGTCAGTCAGTGAATGAATGAATGAGTCAGTTACGGAACTCTTTTATATATATAGATCTGTATCACCTCATGTACGAGGGGAGGCTGGGAAGTAACGAGGCTCTTGTTGCGGGGAGCGGATCTGCATATGAGGGACCTTGAGCCTTCCTGAACAAGTTTAGACAAGCCGGATTCCGTTGTCTTTCATAGGGCCTGTTCCCACAGGAGTCCGGTAGCGGAAGCGTTAAAGTATTGAAATATATTTAATCAATGACAAACTTCTAAACGATTAGCAACAAAATTTTCAACGCTTATGATTGGTTTATTTCCGTCTCAGCGCCATCCTTTTTTTTACGCTTCCGCTACTGGACTCCTATGTGAACAGGCCCTTACTTAGTCAATAGCAGAAAGAGAATGGAGAGGTGTGCACTCGTCTTGAAGGATTCATGGCTAATGTAAAAGTGGAACAGCGCATCCATATGAAATCTCTTGTAAAATTGATGAAATCGGCGAGAAAGTGCCTAAAACTGTTGCAAGAGATGTACGGTGATAATATGACGTGAAGTGCGTGAGAATTTAAATGGCTCAAACGATCTGCGGAGGGTAGAGGGAACGTTGATGACGACACGGAAAATGAAACAGGCAAGAATGAGCAAATCGAAGATGAAGGCATTGATTATTGTTTTCTTAGTTATCCATGGTGTGATCGTGGTTGAGTGGGTACCACAGTGTCAAACAGTTAATCAACTGTATTAGCTTCAGGTTCTGGCCGAAATCAGAAATTGAGTGAGAAAGAAGAGACCCCAGTTGTGGAAGAAAAACAAGTGGATTCTCCATCAGGACAATGGTCCCACTCCCAAATCACTGTCAGTGAAGGCATTTCTGGCTCCTAACCCATTCAGGCCGAATGCTAGACAACCCATATTATCCGCTGGATTTACATCTATGCCAGTTCTGTATTTTTCATAAAGTAAAATCCAAATTAAAGAGGACCCATTTTCAGACTGTGAACGAGTGAAAGGGAAAAACAACAACGCTACTGAAGAGGATGACTTGCTGCAGCGCTGTTTCGAACAATATGGAAAGTTCATGTCCAATAGTGTATAGATCGGAAAGATGAGTATGTAGATAGGTTTACCTACTAAAATGTAAGATATAAATGCATTTAATAATAAGTACATTTTAAATTCCCTGTCTTGTCATTTAATAGCCACACCTCGTATATCATTCTCTACACACACACACACACACACACACACACACACACACACATATATATATATATATATATATATATATATATATATATATATATACCGTATTTCTGGGACCATAAGATGCACTTTTTAATATAAAAAATAGACTTAAAATTGGGGTGCGTCTTATAGTTCGAATGTAATATCTTTATACAGCATCGAAGTTATTAGCGTAGTTCAATTACTGGCGCAACATGTTAATAGCATTAGTACAGCACGCTAGTGAAGATAGGTAGGTATGTAGGATAACCCCACATTGAGAATAGTACGTCATCATGCGCAGAAAACACATTTTAATATCGAAGTTATCTCGAGGCATGTGAGGGAATCACCGATATACACTCTTTGTCTATGAGCGTCAATAGCTATAAGTCTGTGGACATGTCTGCTTTTGCACGCTTCAAACAACTAATGTGTAGTAAGTCGGAATTATAAAAAATGAGTTTAAAACAGAAAGAGAATTTCCTAAAACGTGAGTTATAAGTTAATTGTGAAAAATTATGCAAAACAATATGGAAACAGAGCAGCAGATAAACATTTTGGGCCACCAACAACAGGGAAAATGGTTCGTGAGTAGATAAAACAAGAGGAACAACTAAAAATGTTATGTAAGCACAAGAAAACATTCTGTTCGCACTTAGAAAAATGGCCAGGATTAGAAGTACAAATGAATAATTGGCCAACATACCTTCGAAACATGGGAAAATCTGTTTCTACGAAAATGATAATTTTTAAAATGAAAAGATCGGTGACTTCTAATAGAATTTTGATTTTGCTGGATCACCGCCTTGGTGCTTTAGATTTATGAATAGACATGGGTTATGCATGCGTAGAAAAACCACTCTAGCCCAAAACATGCCGCTTGACTATGAAGCTAAAATTAGAATTCCACAGATTTGCATTATCGCAGACAAAGAAATTTAACTTTGAGCTTAGTCGAATTGCGAGTATGGATGAAGTTCCTTTACTATGGACGATGTTCCTTCAAATAGGACTGTAGATTCAAAAGGTACCAAATCAATAGTGACCAAAATAACGAGTCAGTAAAAAACTCACTACACCTAGGGTTTATACAAAAACCTACTTTTTGAAAAACCGGTTTTCGAATTCCAGATTTCCAAAAAACCGGTTTTAGCCGGTTTTCGAATTTTTGTCCAAAAAAAATAGAATAGGGAAACATATTTAATTTATATAAAATAACAAAAAACGAAATCAATATCAAAGTTTCAAATTTCAAATAATATCTATATATTTAAGTTGCTAGGGCGACTTTTTGGGCAGTCCGTGAGAGAAAACTACTGCATCAATTTACCTCATTTTGGTCTTAAACGAAAGATTGTAATCTGTAGATTTGTCAAATTTGGTTTTTGTAACCGCAATTTCTATTAATTAGCGATAATCTATAGTTAAAAATTGATCTCTGCGCATGCTCAGTGGCATGTTTTTATCTGTCTTTAGAAACTCACTGTTTCTGCGCATGTTCAGTGACAAGTTTGAATGATAAACACGTTTATATATCTCTCTGGCATTTTTATTTTCATGATAATTAACTTTGTGAAATATAAGATTAAACGTGATAGAAATTGTTTATTTTGCGCTGTTTAATTAGTGATAATTTACAATTAAAAAAAACTGCTTTCTGCGCATGCTCAGTGGCATTTTCAAACCTGGCTTTAGATACTCACTAATCACGAGGCCTCTTAAACACTCTAATTTGTTTCTGCGCATTATTATGATTTTGGCACTGATGTGTTGAGTATAATTTGCTTAGTAGTTCATTTATTTACTATCTAACCGTCATGCTTTGACGGGTACCAACTAGTTTATATTTATTTCACTAATTTTAATTTCTCCTAAGAAAATATGATTTTAAAAAACATAAAATATCCACTGAACGGTTGCTAAGTCTTGTTCTTATTTTGGACACACTATTGCCTGAAATGGAAAATATTCGTTCACTAGCTACTAAGCTTGGTTTAATAGTTTTCAGGGTATCAAATAATAAATCTAAGTTTTTGGTTGTTTTATTCGTTGCCTCAAATAATAAAAATTCAGCTTTCAGTGTCTTTGGATTTGTAAGTTTTTCTTCAGGGTCTTCAAGAAATCAAATAAGTTAAAAATAAATTTTTACGTAATAATTTGAATTCTTTTAAATCGGTTTTCTTAATTCAAAAATCGGTTTTCAAATGTGACAAATTTATTTTAAAAACCAGTTTTTTAAAACCGGGTTTGAAAAACCTTCAAACCCTAACTACACCGTAGTTTTAGCTTGTTGTGCGGAAGAAAACTGCCCATGTTAATCTTCAAGAGAAAAACGTTACCGAAAGATGAAATTCCTAGTGGTATTAATATCCACGTTCAAGGCTGAGTTGACGAAACAAAAATGCAATTTTGGATACAAAATATATGCACAAAACTTCCAGGTGCATTGTTTAAAAAGTCTCCGATGTTGGTGTGGGATCAATTTAGAATGCAAAGAACAGAATCAACCAAGACAATTCTAAGAGAAATGAAAGCAGAAATTGCTGTCATTCGTGGAGACCTCACTAGTCAATTGCAACCCTAGGATCTATGTATGAATAAACCATTCAAAACTTTGATGCGTGAAGAGTGGAATAAATGGATGGGAAACTGAAATCACGATGTTACAGCAACAGAACGTATTAAACGGCCAACAATTACAAAAGATTGTACCTGGGTAAAAAGATTCATGGGAGGCTGTGGAAGAAGAGACCATAATAGACTCATTTAAGAAATGCGGGATAAGTAATGCGATGGATGGTACTGGAACTGACGTAGTCACTGAACGAAGTGACAACAATAGTTCAGACGAAAGTATTACGAACTGTGACATATGCGAGACTACCAAGTAAGTGGGTGCACCGAGAGTGAAGATGAACTGAGTATTTATAGTACGAATTATTTTAACAATAAATAAAAATTCTGTAGGAAATTGAAAATATGTTTATATATCTAACAGAATATTCTTTTAAAAAATTATCCCATAAATTTGAAAAGCATCTTAGTTCGAATAATACGGTATATGTGTAAGGAAAACCGTAAGGCTAAAATATGGAGGGGCGATCGCGTAAAATTTAAAGGGGGGGGGGCTTCAGGATAGAATAATTTCGGGGCGAACGCCATTGGTTTAATACAGCAGAGAACGAGCGCAACGTGATTTTCAGGGGAATACCCTCTCTTGAGAGATAGCCTTGACTCGAGCGAACGACTCTATTTTTGGAACAGGCGCGGGCTGCGTGGAGTGAAACTATTATATAATATGGAATCGTCTCGGAACATTCTATAGACATCACAGGGCATGCGCGTAGTTTTGCTGCTTGAATTTTAACAAAAGATTTTTCAGAGCGTCCGTGGGATTCCAATCGAGAGGTAGTGCGCGTCACGAGATGAGAGATCGAAAATGGTCGGATTGAATCGGGGTAATTAATAGTTATTGAATAAAGGATTTAGATGTAATTAATTGTCGTTAATTCCACAGGACTGCGATTGTACTGACTGCATATTTTTAGAGTATTAAGAGGGGAACGAATTAAGAGGGAGTACGAGAATTTACGCTCGCCATATATATATATATATATATATATATATATATATGTGTGTGTGTGTGTGTGTGTGTGTGTGTAACATCACGTACATCACCAATTCCGGAACACCGGTTCCACTGCAGTTACACGAGATGTCTCGCCACAGACGATGGAGTTATACAGAGTAAAATATCACTTTAACCCCTTGACTACCAGGACGTACGCAGCGTACGTCCTCTCATTTCATTAATCAGCGACCAGGACATCGTTCACTACACAGTAATGAGTGCATATTTGAACCGGATTGGTCAGTGATATGCAACTGATATAGCATGATACTGGTCGGAGGTGAGTAGTAATGACCTTGATTCTACAATAAGGACGCCACTAGATGGCGAAAGAGCGGCGGGGTATGAATTCGCATAATCACTTCAAAAATCAAAACGTTAGTTGTGATTCGACTGTTGTCTGTGTTCACGTGTTTTATATTTGCCAGTATTATTTAAAGAACCTTAAATTCTTCACTATTATATCACAGAAGTTTTTAAATGATTTATGACTCGAACATTTTACACCGCATAGCCTAGTATATAGCTCTTCACCGGCGAAATTAAGCCTGGTACTCAAGGGGTTTTAACGTAAAAAATGGGTATACGAGGCCGGAGTAGAGAACGCGAAAAAACATTCGAGAAAAGTACAGTCCACACGTTGAACAGCTGAACTTATTCATTGAATGGACGAATATTTCACGACAGTGACATGGGCGTAAGAATGACACAAGACTCGCAGGCGGAACATATCTTGAATTTTGGAGAACAGGCTCGCGACGAAACACAAGAAGGACGGACAATACATGGAAAGCACGAAGAGAGTGAAAAACCCCCGGGCAAAACCTTGCCGTGGCTTAAATAAACTTCATGAGGTCGTTGTCACATGACCCTTGCACTCTGCACCCATTGGCCAGAGGCCCCTAAACCAGTTTTCTGGGCTGAATCCCGTGGTCTGTTATATAAGTTTTGGCACCCACGAGGCTGGGGGTTTAAGGGATGATATATTAATTGCCTACTTTTGTATTTAGTATATTCTAAATTCCTTTGTTCTTAAAACGAATTTGGAATTATATATGCATACATACATCCACACAGCATTCTATGTACACTTAGTACACTTCTACCATCTTTACATTTTCCATTCCGTAGAAAATGCAAAAAAATCCCTATTTGGGAGAGTACTGTGAACCATTTTCTTTATCAAGTAAATTCGAGGCTTTATCAGGACTGAGAGTTGACAGGAAATCACTCCAGCCACTTCCGTTGCCTAGTGCTCAAAAGTACGGAATGTTTCGGGAGAAAAGTGGTACAAGGGAAAACTAATGCATATTTCTTTGATATGTTCGTGAATAAAAAAATAGGCATTTTTTTGTAAGATTAACCTATATATATATATATATATATGTATGTATGTATGTAGTTAATTTTTTTCATTGAAATTATCATAACACTTAATGTAGAAATTTGACTATCGGTTCGCTTCTGATGTCTTTCCTTTGTAAACCCTTTAAAGTTTTAATTTAGGTTGTTTATAGTGAAAATATGGGTTTTTCAACGTATTCAAAGAGAAAAAAATGGGAATAATACCAGTAACAAATGATTTATTGTCACAGTAGATTTAACTTGATGCAGAGATATTAATTCAAGATATGTGAGCGCAAAATTATATGTGAAACAAAATAAATTCACTTTGAATTTTACATATATCCGAAATATATTCGATTAGAAATGAATGTTGCAGTCCCACATCGTTTCTAAAATTTATCTTACTCGAACTAAAATGTTTTAAATAAAGCGAGTTGAACACCTTTAATTTTTTGTTTAACAAAGCGTAAACCATTATCACTGTTAACTTTGATCATTAAAAAAAGATCCAAATGATTCTGAATTTGTTTAATATATGTTTTTTCAAAGAAAAATTTTATTATAATGCGTAGATTTTGACTTTTTTTTCTGGTGTATTATAACAAAGCCGAATTTAAATAATTTGTCATAATACTCCAGAAATGACAGTCAAAATGTACGTAACATAACATTTTTCCTTGAAAACAATATTATATTTAAGATACTCAGAAACATTGGGTTTTCTTATAATTAAAGTTAACAGAATTAATGGTTTACGCTTTTTAAAACAAAAAAATGTAAACGTGTTCATCTCGATTTATTTAAAAATTTTTATCTACCATTACAATTTCGTGAATACACATTTTTTACGATTACCATTATACCTTTTTCTTCTTAAATACGTCCAAAAACCTATATCTTTACTTAAAACTACCTGACCCGTTATAAACTTGAATGCATTTTTTTAAAGACATCAAAAGTGAGCCAACAATGAAATTTGTACTTTAATCCTTAAGATAATTTTTAATAACTAACTAACTAACTAACTAAATAAATAAATAAATATATACACATATATATATATATAATATTAAAAACTAGTAATTTCTTAGTTCATCACTCTTAACATTTAAAAACTATTAATTCCTCACTTTACTATTCCAAATTACAAACCCTTTTTTAATCCCTTGAGTTGTTTAATTCCCTTTGGGCATTCGTGTTAAATTCCTTTATTACAGCCTTAGGCAATATCATTAAAGATGGCTGTCTTTTTTAACTGAAGGGACGCTGCGTGGCGTCAGTACAAGTTTAAATCAGTTCTGCACATCAACAACAACTTTAAACCAATCAACTATTAAGACACACCCTTTAATCACGTGATGGACTGAAGTTTATATAATACTTGTTACCCAGAAGTAGGACAGATTCCTGTATTTTCACTTGCTGCATCCATACCGACGGATCGGTCGGTATATTGAATAAAAATGTTCCCGTAAAAAGCTCATATTAGTCGCCTTTAATTATGGAATAATTTTGTTTTGAGCAGAACTGCATCTCCTCACAGTAGCATGGGAGACTAGATATCTTCTGAGTCTACGATCTGTCTCCCATGTTACATATATATATATATATATATATATATATATATATATATATATATATATATATATATATATATATATATATATATATATATATATATATACATATATATATGGTTCAATACTCCGCCAGTAGATGACGTTCTATGTTACTAAGCAAAGCTCCTATCGTCGGAAAGTATCAGTGTGTTGTCTGAACGTATTTAAGCAAGATGACTACGTAAGATCGATACATGGATTCGTCCAAACAGACACAGAGAGCGATTACTTAATTTTTGACTGTAATAGGAGTTAGTGAAGCCGAAATTTATCGTCGTATGAAGGATGTGTCTGGGCATAAGTATCTGCCGCAGTGTACTGTGTTCAGATAGTTTAGTGAATTTTGTAAGGGGTGTGTGGCCATGGGACATGACGAGACCTACTGAAGCACACTTGACCCTCACTTCAAAAACGATTGCTCCATTGGAAAGTTTTGCTGGTGTGCTTCCGCTATTAGGTCTTCAACCTTCACTTCGATAAATTTGACCTGTCTACTCTGCGACTACCATATTTTCGGTCAACTGAAAAAGGCTTCCGAGGACCGCAGGTTGTCTAACAATTCAGTAGTCTGGGACGTCGCTCATGACTAGTTTTGCATACGACCACGCATACGACCACGTTCTTTGTTTCGGGTATCCGAAATGTAGCAAAGCGCTGGAACACTTCTAGAACCGACAAGGAGATTATTGGCAGTGGTTATATAGCTCATGTATGACTATCATTTCCTGTATCTTCACCAATTCCAAACAATAAACCATTACAGAATAAACCCAAAATTCTCACTTTCATTTGGGCAACCCTCATACATACCTATGCATAGATATTACACACAGCAGACGTATGCTTTTGGCCACTTCTTTAACACAGAAAATACAAATATTCAATTCATTATTTCCTTAAATTTCCTCAAAAGCATACCTCAGAAAATAATAATTATAAACAGAGAATACGCCCGCACAACAAAAAAAGTTTTAATAAACATTTAATTCGTTTTTCTTCTTCGTGTTTTCAGTGAAACGTGGAACAGGTATTTGCAACATAATGCCGATGAATGATTACTCAAACTGATGAGTATAATGACCGAAGAGATAATGATGGATGAACCAGAAACAAGTAGTTACACAATTATTATGGACGGAAATGTGTTTGACGTCTGAAAAGAGAAGACTCATTAATTATTCTCTTGCTTTTGAGATACAAAAGTAAAAAATTTTCGGTGCTTCGGGACAAAGTCCTGATTAAATTGTTGTTTTGAGGGGAGAAGAAGAAAAAATATTCTAAATGAAAGGAAAAATGTTTTGAAACCTACAAAATTTAGATTTTTTGGGAGGTGATATACCTTTCAAAAAAATAAATAAATAGATAAATAAACCCCACACAGTTTGAGGTTGCGATTTGGCTACAGATATTTTATTTTAAATCTTTCTAAAAATTTTATATATATATATATATATATATATATATATATAATATACCGGGTGGTTATAATTAAACTTCCCCTATAAACAGCCTCGTACAGCTCAAACGGGTGGACGGAGTGTAACCACATTGGGTATATAGACTATACACGAGATACGCTCACGGATTTTCGAAAAATAAATTTAGTTCAAAAATGTCCCCCAGAGGGCGCTTTTCATGGAAAATCATCAAATTTAACAAAATAAACGACCAAAATAGAATACATAAACAATTTGAACATTTATTCAATAGTTTTTGATCACGTTGTCATCGAACCACATTAAATAAAGGTAAGGAAATAAATAACAGTACGTCGTTGGTGTTTAAGAAAAAAGACAGTTGAGTTTGCAGAAACAGGTACAGATTATGACGAAATGAGCAGTTGTCAATCGTGTTCAGGACGATGTAAGGAAAGGTGCTCAATCTGGCCACCGTCAGTCACCTGCAAAGTTTGAAGGCGATGGACAGTGTGTTCAACAGCAGATTGTAACGGATCAGTTGTGATGCTTCGCACATGAAGCGTGATGTAAGGAAAATATTAACCTTTCCTTACATTGTCCTGGACACGATTAACAACTAGCTCCTCTTGTGACATTACGTCACAATCTGTACCTGCTTCTGCAAACTCAACTGTGTTTTTTTTCTCAAACAGCAAAGGTGTACTGTTATTTATTTCCTTACCTTTATTTAATGTGGTTCAATTACAAAGTGATCAAAAACTAGTCAATAAATGTTAATATTGTTTCTGTATTCCGTTTTGGTCGTTTATTGGGTTAAATTTCATGTTTTTCCCGAAAAGGCGCCCTCTGGTGGACATTTTGGAACTAATTTATTTTTTCGAAATTCCGTGAGCGCATCTCGTGTATAGCCCATATACAAAATTTCGTCGCATTCCGTTCACCCGTTTTCACTGTAGGATGCCGTTTATAGGGGAAGTTTAATTATAACCACCCGGTATATGTGTGTGTGTGTGTGTGTGTGTGTGTGTGTTTAAGTAACAAAAAAACGCGTCTTCCTAAATTACTTTAAAGCATATTCTCTTTGTAATTAAGCCCAACACCTTTTCCAAATTGCGATCCAGAAATTAACTAATTCATCATCTAAACTACCCCTTAATGCACGTTCTGATTATTACACAGTCACTTGATTATATATAAAGTTATTTTTAAGCAACTCCTCACTAACAGAACAAAGTATTAAACGCTGTACTGTACGTTCAGGAGAAACCGTGACGTTTGAAAACAACGCGGCTATTTCGTCATACATCCTATGTTTGAAGACCACACGCCTATTTCATCATAGCAATTAATTAATCCCCGGAAAAACCACGGCGTTGGACACCACGCGACTAAATCTGACCAATTAAGTAACTTCCAGCCCTGGTGCCCAGATCAGAAACAGTAATTTTGAAAATAGTTTGAACGGAAGACTCTTTCTCATCTAATTTAACTCTGTCATGTAAACACTGTTGTTTTCGCGTCCCACAAAAGCAGCAGTGATATTATCTCCGCTGATATTATGTAAGGCCACGGCTCTTCTCTTCACTCCTAACACCTTTTGCATGCAGCTACTGCACACAATTAGATATGATGTTCTTTTCCGGTCAAGTTATGTGGCCACTACAGTTATAGTGCCTTCGTAATGCGTACTTAGTTAAGTGATTTCCTGGAGTGTTAATTGTGGTTTATTATCATTTATATATATATATATATATATATATATATATATATATATATATATATATGTGTGTGTGTGTGTGTGTGTGTGTGAAGGAGTTGTCCAATTGCGACAAAAATTAGTGGATATGAAGAACATGCACAGAAAAGAAAATAATGATTAAAATTTCCAAACAGTTGAATGATTTAGTCCAGCGTTTGATCGTTACAAAGTGGGGAAGTCAATGCGGCTTTGGTCCACCTCTGGCCTGGATGCAAGCTGTCCTCCGGCGTGGTATAGACTGAAAAAAATTCTTGGATTGTTTCCTGGGAGACTTCTTGTCATATGGTCTCCAACTGTGGGGCTAAAACGGCATCATTTCGGGATAGTTGCATTCGCCTTCCCATTACGTACCCAGGGTACTCAATGGGTAGAGTTCAGGCTGCCAAGGAAGGTTCCGCAAGTTTGATGGTAATCCATAGCAACACGTGCCGTATGCGACCGGGCATTATTTTGTTGAAAAGTAAGTCTGGGTTAACGTAAGAAGAACGGCAGCCAAACGGGTCATAGAATGTCGTCTACGTACCTCTGTGCTGTAAGTGTGCCTTTAATGACTACCAAATGGGTCCGATAATAATCAAAGGAAATTGCACTCCAGACCAAAACGCCCTGTTGTGGATCTGTGTGGTGAGCGATAGTAAGGGCAGGATCCCCACGCTGCCCTCAACGTCTCCAGACACGTATTTGGTGGTCGTGATGACAAGGTTGGAAAAGGGACTTGTGACTAGAGACTATACGTCCGCAGTCAGCGCACTTCCAACTTGATGGAGTTAAGCACCACTGGAATCCGACTTGACGATGTACAGTCGTAAGGGGTAAGCCGCGTTACGGTCGGCGCGAGCGTACAGTGTCGTTGGCAATGGTCATGTTGGACACTTCTGTGAGGGTCACCCGTCACATGGTTGATAACTACGTTGCTGTGACAGCTGATCTGAAAATCGCTCCTTATATACACCTACTGGATGCGCAGATCTGACTCTCTGGAGATCCCACTTTTCGTCAGTTGGACACGAAATTTTAATCATTTTCATGTTCGGTTGAAACATCTTTGTATACGAAATTTCATTACAATCGAACAACTCCTTCTTGGTGCGTCGATTCATTTGTTACAGAATGTATATACAGTATGACAATTATTGAGCTACATGAAAAAAAAACTTGATAACTTTTGAACCATTTGAATGTTGCTCTTCGTCTGCGCCACATCATGGCCATTGATGACAAGCATATCGAACATGTCATAAAATAAATCCGAATATCTGTAGTTACTTTTCAAATTTAAATAAAATTTTTTAAATCAGTAGTTTTTTTCAAAATTTGAATTTTAATTTCATATAGCTCAATAATTGTCACCCTCTACTTGTATCTGTACCAATGTATAAAAAGTATAAATACTCGTATGTATATATTATGTGCATATAAGCATATATGCACACACACACATACACATATATATAATGTGTCCGTATCCGAATTTTTTGAATGTTTAGGTATATGATACATTTTCTAAAATCAATGAAATATCTAATATTTAACTCCTTTGGAAAGATTTTGACCAAAAATAAACATAGTGAGAAAAGTTTGCAAAATGTAATATTTTGCCCGTTTGAATAACTCCTTTCTACGCTGCCTTTTTTTCAACACATATTATGTAATAGTAAGGAGACAGCAGTTCGGAAAAAAAATCACCGATAACGTCCTTAAGTTACTTCTCGCGCATGCGCCTTTTCGAATCTTTTCAGGGAGATGACTACATCAAAATGGAAATATATTCCCCATTCTCTAAACATATGAAATATATTCTGTATCCTAAATATATTCTCCAGTGGTTAGTATATAAATGCCCTTCTTTCTCCGGGATGTTGAGGTCTGTGGCATAAAGAAATAAGCAAAATTTCACTAGATTTGACATCAGATAGATTTAATGGAAGTAAATCTCAATATCTAACTCCCTACCCTTATCATTTCACTTTGAAATGTGTTCACCAGCATTATCCTTTTGCAATTTAAAATTATATATATATATATATATATATATATATATATATATATATATATATATATATATATAATCTGTAGGCCGGAAAATCCCACAAAATGTCATTTCTAGAGGTGCTTGGTCAAAATGGTGGTGACAGCGTGCAAACAGTTCGCCTCCAACCCGATAGTCGCCGGATGATGGCCGAATGGCAAGGGCGCTGGCATTCGGTATCAGAGTCTGTGGGTTCGAATCCCACTTTTGGCATGGACGTTTGTAGCCGTTCGGAATCGGCTTTAAGCAGTAGGTCCCGGTTTAATTAGCCCTCGTGTAGCAAAAATTGACCGTAGCGCTCCAAACCAAACTAAACCAACCCGATAGTCGTGACTGAAATATGACCCACATCCCTTCACCTTGCAACCTAGTTACGATTTTTCCGGCAAGGGGGCGTTAGTGACAACAACATATGTGCCGGGAAGTCCTGTGTTGTTTGTATTGGGTGGAAGGGGAATACGAGCCCACCAGATGTCGCTCCTAGGGGGGGGGCTCTGTCAAAATGGGGGTGGCACCGGGCAGTCAGCCACCAACCCGATAGTCATGGGTTAAATTACACACACATCCCTCCATCCTGCAGCCTTCAATGAAACTAATTAAGATTTTTTCTGCCAGGAGTCGTTAGTAACGACAACATATATTAGTTTCATTAGAATCTTAGTGGCCTCCATTTCAAACCACTTTATTGAAATGCTAGAAATATACTATAAGAAATTTACAGTTGATGGTATTTAGTGTCATGAAAATAGTAGCAAGCGATTTAAAAATACACCTATTATTTTTATATACACATTTTTATATACACTTGTATGTATACCAATGAATTACAGTGAAAAGAATATACAGGGTGTCCATAATTAAACTTCCCTACTTTAAAGTTGTCTACAGTCGAAACAATATTTCAGAAAGTTATGAAAATTTGTGTAGGACATATTGAAGAGATGGAAATTTGTTTGAGTGAATAAAAATATTAGTTCAAAATTTCACCACCAGAGGGCGTTTTAAGGAATCACACATTTACGACTGGTTCTTTACTTAAGATTTCACCCTATTTTTATCCATAGGTCACCCTAACACAATAACTCATACTCATTAAGTTTTACAATATTTAAAGTAATTGCAAAGTCGATCGGAAACTTGTTCGATAACTAATTTTCGGACAAAAAATTTGAAGGAACGAAGAAGAAACAAATATGCAAATTAATTTTTGTCGACGTAGAGCAGAAGCTGTTATAAAAACTAAAAACTTTTATGGAGGTTTTGTTTTCAACGTGCTTACTATTGCTAATCAGAATGTCATCGTTACGATTGCCAGATCGAGCTTTGTTAGTAAAATTGTTTTACCTAAACGATAATTCAGCACTAGTTGCTCAACGAAAATTTCGGAGTTTGAAGGGGATACGAAAAGGTCCATTGACTGCTAAAGGTCTTCGATTAATTGTGGCCAAATTTGAAGAAACTGGTCCTTTTAACATTCTTTCTGGAAGAGGAAGGAAACTTGTTTCCGCAGATGCTGTAGACAAGGTTGCACTTCAGGTGGAAGAGGACAAAGCTTCTAACGAACAGGCTAGTACCAGTGTCCGTCCTGTGGCATAAGCATTGAATCTGCCCCGTTCAGCTGTCCAGAAGGTCATGCGGAATATCCTCCGGTATTATCCGTACAAGCTTAAATGTGTGCAGAGGTTGCTTACACATGATTTCGAGACTCGACATCGGTTCTCACTTCAGTTTCTTGCTCGCTTTGAGGTTGAAGCAGAATGGCCTTGGAATATCCTCTGGACAGACGAAGCACGCTTTTATTTGGACGGTTCGGTGAATACTCACAACTGCCGAATTTGGGAACCAGAAAATCAGCGTTTAATCTTAGATGTTCCGATGCATACACTGAAAGTAACCGTGTGGTGTGGATTTTCTGCATTTTCTATTCTCGGCCCGTATTACTTCGAGAAATTAAGTCCTAGAGGTCCTGTAATATGCTTGGTAACCGGGGAGCGATATGCATCCTTGTTATTGAATAAAATTGTTCTGGATCTGCAAACACGTCACTGCCTTTCACTCACAATTTTTATGCAATATTGAGTTCCTCCGCACATTAGCCTTCGTGTTAAGAACGTTCACAAAAATCAATTTACAGAAGAACGTGTTATCAGCCGCCACATTCCTAACGTGTGGCCTCCCCAATCCCGAGACCTCAACCCATGCGACTTTTGGCTTTAGGGGCATGTGAAACATCTAGTCAGTCTGGATAAACTAAGAACTATACCTGATGTGAAAGACAGCATTTTACGGCATGTTCTCAGCATTTCCCCAGACACACTGCGGTCAACTGTATGTAGAACATGCTATCTTACGATTTCAAATGTTAGCTGAAAATGCTGGCCGTCATGTTGAGCATGTCTTGTTGTAATAATTATTTAACTATAGTAAATGTTGACTAAATGTGTAATTCATAAAAAATTTCCCTCTGGTGGTGAAATTTTGAACTAATTTTTTTATTCGCTCAAACAAATTCCCATTCCTTCAATATGTCCTACAAAAAATTTTATTACTTTCTGAACAATAGTTTCGACTGTAGACAACTTTAAAGGAGGGAAGTTTAATTATGGACACTGTATGTTGCGCCTAAATTTACACTGTTGAAATGTGAATTCAGCTTCTAGCAAATAACGCTACCAGCTAAATACATCGCTGCTCTTAGGGTTATTAAACTTGGTTGACTTGAGATTTTTCCAAACTTCGTAATATCTGCCTACTGGCAAACAAAAGAATATAAATAGACCGGTCATTGCAAACAGAAATCTAATCAGTTTCACACCCTTCATTCCTTCCCTCTCATTGTAGATACAAAAGAAGGGAAGGTGCCAAAAATGTTATGCCACAAATGTGTTTCTTATTCCCTAACTAAAGTAAAGTCAAGCCCTAACTTGACTACTCGGTCGAAATGGGCAAAACGTCAGCCTCCGATCCTTCTAATGACCAATTCCCCTAGAACTAAACAGGAGTCACTTCGTTTCGCCCTTCAATGGACATGACTAGGATATAATTCGAGATGTTCTGCCGACCACAGCGTGAGCTTAAACGGCGATTATATAAGAACAACCTCCGCGCAAAAAGCGACGACCTGTATCTTAAAAATTTTAATTCTTAAAAACAAATCCTTTTTTGTTTTTTAAAACTATTTCAGTGGCAACAATTTTAATTCCTTAATTTGTTAATTAATTTATTAATTAGGTGCTAAAACATAAAAAAAAAATTCTTAAGTTTCTTAAACCATCAATTCTACCGACAGCTTCAAAACTAATTTCTATTTTGCCGTGTTCCAACTGGACTTATAAATTTGACCTTATTATAACCTATTTAAGTTCGATTATACATTTCTTATTCATCAAATTTTAACACAAGGAGTGCTCACTTAGCAAACCGTACAACAACAAAAAACTAGCTACATTTAGGTGGGCCAAATTAAACCCCACCATTAAACAAAAACGGTATACACTAAACAATGCATAATAATCAAAACATAACAATACAAAACCATCTAATACATAATAATACATAACATACACCGCCTTTAGGTATAATATATAATACACAATATAGATTATGTTTGGTGAGTGTAATAACTTTATATAGAATTATTTTCTTTATACTTACACTAAAAATTAGCACCTTACATTTCTTTACTGTTGATATATTTCTTTACTATTAACTCATTAACAGCTTATTTTATAATTATCACCTTACTACACGAGTATTACATTTCTCAGTAACTCTAGCGCTTCGCATTGCTTTGCAATTACAATTACTCTTACTTTATAATTAACTATTTACTCTGTTATTACATTTCACAATAATTTAACACATTGCATTACATTTCAATTAACACTTGCACTGTCAATATTTTAACACCACCATTTTACAATTAACACACTTTTTCTATTAACACATTTCTCAATACTTAAAAATTTTACAATTCTATATTGCGTAACACAAACTAACACTATTACTTTGATTGTTAACATTAATTACTTTGATTATTAACTTTCATTGTTTACACGCTATACACTCAAATGCAATTTAAATTTCAAGTTTACTTTCACAGACTTCAGTAATACAATACTGGCATATAAATATTTGTTACAAAGTACAAAATGAAACGAAAGTTAAGAACAAAATAAACACCGACACAACCTAGTCAGTGTGAAAATAAGGAATATGGACATCCATAAGGATACTAACTACTTTTTTTACGAAACGCCTACAATAAAAATCCCCGAAGAATTTACTTTTCGACCATGTCTCAACTTCCACTGGTAAGTCTTTTCTAAGCTCCTGGAACTGTTGACACCTGAATAGACAATGGTCCACAGTTTGCTGTTCCCCACAACTACATAAATCACTTTTTTGATGGAAACGGTGCTGGTATTCCCCTATACAACCATGACTTGTTATAAGTTGGTTTATCTTAAAATCTCCACTTAAACGCTCTTCTGTAACCTCTTTATATATTTCATATACCTTTCTTCCTTTAATACTCCTCTCCCATTCTTCTTGCCATAACTTTTTCCCAAATTTTTTAATTTTTCTTTTGATCTTGTTCTTTGTCTGTTTATATCTTATACCTATCTCACTTAACTTAGTAGCAGCTTTTGCTGTCTCATCTGCCTCTTCATTTCTCGCAATTCCTACATGCGCCTTGACCCAATGTAGGTGATCCTTCATATTTTCCTTTATTATAATTTCCTTAATTTCTTCTACTATCTTTCCTTTAAATTTAATTGATCTTAGCGATTCTAAAGCACTCTTAGAATCCGTATATACATCAAATTCCTTGATATTATCTTCTCTCATTCTCTCTATGGCTATTTGCAAGGCTCTAAGTTCCGCCTCATAGGAACTCCCTCCATCTATCCTTTCTTTAATTATAACCTTTTTTCCAGCTTCTTTAAGGATAACCACCCCGGTCCCTGTTCTCTCTTCCTTCTTTGAGCCATCGGTATAAATTTTTTACTTTCGTTCTGGGATTACTGTCTATTGTCCAATCTAGTCTTATGAGGTTTCCTAAATTAATGATTCTAACTTCTCTAGTTTCACAATTTTCTTTATTATATATTTCACCGTCTATTTCCATTTCTCTTTCCTCATCATATATTTTATATATTATACTATTGACTTTTGCCTTTATGTTTAAGGGTACGCACCCAGCCAGTACATTTAGCGCATCTGTTGCCACAGTTCGATAGCACTTAGTAATATTTAATAGAAATGGTCTTTGAACCTGTTTCAGTTTTGCATTAAATGTTACATTATCCCTATATCATATTTCAGAAGCATAGAGCAGTATTTTTTCTATCACTGTACTGTATATTTCTTTTATAATATTAGCTGAAATCCCCCAGGTTTTTTTACTTATTCTCGCTAGTTTATGTGTAAATTTAATGGCCTTTTCTTTGACCATATCCAAATGCTGATAAAAACTCAACTTATTATCTATTTTAACCTCTAGATATTTTATTACCTCACAATACTTTATCTTTTCTTCTCCAAGTTTTATTGTTGGTTTTCTTGAAATTCTACCTTTGCCCATTACAATTGTGTATCCACATTTATCTATGCTAAAACTGAGTTCATTTTTTTCAGCCCACTCATAACAAACTTTCAATGGTTCTTTAACCAGTTCTTCAAATTTATATACTACTCTACTTCTTACCATTATAACCAAATCATCAGCAAAAGCCTGAATGTAAAAATAATCTCTATACTTTTCTACATTTAATATCTCATTCGCTATAATAAGCCAAAGAATGGGCCCCAGAGATGAACCCTGGGGAACCCCAATATTTATCTCATATTCTCCGTTTTCCATCTTTATTTTCCTGTTACTTATATAGCTTACTATTATTTTATACAAATATGCTTTCAACCCCAAATGCTTTAGTTCCCTTATGATACTGCTCTTTTTAATACTATTAAAGGCATTACGTATATCTAGTGATATTAGGCAGGTGTGCTCACCTCTATCCTTATTTTCCTTTATTTTCTTCATAATATTTCCCAACGCTTGTAATGTACTTTTTCCTCTCCTAAATCCGAACTGACATTCTGACAATATTTTCCTCTCTTCTAAATGTATAACAAGTCTGTTCGTTAATATTTTATCTAATAATTTACCCATGACAGGCAATAAACATATTGGTATATACAATCCATGGTGCGCCGCATCTCTTCCCTCTTTAGCAAAATATGTCACTCTTGCCATTTTCTAAATTCTAGGAAAATACGCCTCTCGCAGACACCTATTAAATAGATTGCATATCATCTTCTTATATATCTCGTATATCTCTATTATAATTCCCAACGTTAGCCCTTCAAAACCCGGAGCCTTATCTTTGGGCGTACTTTCAATCGTTAAGTCAATTTCTTCTGTTGTTATCTCATCATCCTCGTCTACAATAACTTCTTCAATTTGCTCATTTTCCATTTCCCTTTCTTTCCCAAAATGAAATTTTGTCAGTGCCTCCTCAATCTCTCCTTCTGTTTCTCTCATTACACCATTTTCATCAAAAATCGCTTCAAGAACATTTTGTCTTTTGTCCTTCATTATATTTTTTATCTTTCCATAAGTGTCTTTTACTGTTAAACCTTCCAAAAACTCCTTAAACTTACTTCTTTTCTCATCTATTATCATCTTTCTATACTTGCTTCTTTCTTTCTTGTACTTCATCATCCATCTGTCTCTCTCATCATTATCTGTTATTTTTTGGTACTTTCTCCTAAGTGCCCTTACCTGGCTCCTCTTTATAGTCAACTGTTCACTCCACCAGTGTGCTCTGTATCTTTGATCTTTCTTAATTTTCCTACTATGCTTCTTACAAAGGCCTATCACTTCTTCATTTAATTTCTCTATATACTCATCTATACTTAACTCTTCTAATGTTTTCTTTATATTTTCAATCTTTTCCCTTAGATCTATTTTAAAGTCTATCCAGTTTAACTTCTGGATATCCCATATAGCAAAACTTTTATATCTTCTACTACCTTTAGTTCCCCCTATATCAAAAATTACAGCATTGTGATCAGTATTTAAATATTCATCTGACACTCTCCAATTCAAGATCTTTTCATCCTCCATTCCGAATGAGATTGTAAGATCAATCCACCCCTGCCCTGTCGCACTATTAAAAGTTGGTAAACTATGAGGATCATTATGGATTGTTCCATTGTACTGTAGAACCATATTCAATATTTCCATTCCCCTATGATCTGTAGGCCTCTGCCCCCAGAGAGTGGACTTTGCATTCAGATCACTGCAGATAAGTATGACTAGGATATATCTATACAGAGAGCATTAGTAACGACAACAATGAGATAAAAGCGTAGAAAGAGTATAAAAATGTCGTCGTCATGATAAAGTCTGTAATTCAGTGTGACACAAAGAAAGATCTTGACAAACACAGAGATTAAATTCAAACCTGCTGAGGTTGTAATTTTTAATAGCAGCATAAGCATTGAAATGTTTGGGATCGATAATAGTTTTTCCATTACCATATTCTACATTCTTATGTTATGAATATAATTCTTGATAATGATGGTTAGAGATGACTTTATAAGAGAGTTTAAAAAATCATCCTCACGTGCCATGGATAATGCTCTATAAATTTCTACTCAATTAGATTAATGTTCCCTTTGTCGTATACTACGCAATCTACTATAAGTAAAGCTTCACAAAAATAGAATTATACGCTTAAAAAGGACCCATTACAATGGCATTAACTAATACACTTCAGTATAATCTTTTCATGGTTAATTTTGAAAATTGAAACACTCTCTTACCTGATTAATAGAGCTTCAGTCGAAGCACCTACTTAAATATTTTCGTACTTGAAGTATCAGGAAAGGTTAAAAGCCATTACATGTTCCGGAGCTCGAGTACAAAGTGAATTGTAGTCAGCTAATTAAAGTTATTCAGGTGTTAAGTTCATGCGATCCCTCTAAAGCTCTCGAATGTCAGCCCTTGTAATCTGTGAACTTTCCCAGAAAGTACGGGGGGAGTTCTTTCATTTCCTAATCACGTTAATGTCAATAGAGTGTTCGCAGATTTCACGATAAACTCAAAATATTTATAATGACATAATGATGTAAAAGATTCAGGCTTTGTTACATGAGAAGAACATGAGAAGAAGGACTTCTAAATGTTAAGTTGTGGAGTTTATTAGTGGAAATAATATAACGGAGGTGATAGCATTACCTGCTATGATCTCCACAAGAATAACTAACATTACAGACAATACTCCAATAGAATAACTAACATTTAGGACAACTAACATTACATCAAGTTGCAATGTTAGTTAATCTATATATATAAAATACATCCGTCACTGACTGACTGGCTGATTGACTGACTGACTGACTGATTGACTGACTGACTGACTGACTAACTGACAGACAACGCACAGACCAAACCGCTGGACCTAAAGGGATGAAATTTTGAATGGTGATTCTTCATATTGTACAGGGGTGAACTAAGAAAGATTTTTGAAAAAATTTTCTTAGATTTTATTAAATTAAATTTTTAAGCTGTTTTTGTAACTTTTTTAAAGTTTACATTTAAAATAATAATCTGAGAGTTATAAAATTTATATCACGAGAAAGATCCTAAAAATTCCTTTAAAATGAAATCTTTTTAGAATATTTACCTCCATTTTCTGATTTTTGGTATTCAGCTAGTATATATAAAACAGTTCTGTAACAGACTGACTGACAGACAACGCACAGACCAGACCGCTGGACCTAAAGGACGGAAATTTTGCATGGCGATTCTTCTTATAGTGTAGAGGAGCACTAAGAAAGATTTTTGAAAAATTCTTCTTACATTTTTTAAAATTAAAATTTTAGGCTGGTTTAGTAACTTTTTTTAAGTTTGCATTTAAAATAAAAACTTGAGGGTTATAAAATTTATATCACGAGAAAGATCATAAAAAGTCCTTTAAAATGAAATCTTTTTCGAATATTTACCTGCATTGTCTGATTTTTGGTGACTTTTTAAAGATTAATTTTTAGAATTTAATTTATTAAATACTGATTACGCAGTTTCTTTTTCTTGTACTTTAAATTAATTTATCGTCACGTGCATAACAACGAAATAGGCAAAAAGATATTTTTTTTCTTGCTAATGCAGAAGACTATTGGACATTATCCAAAAAAATATTAAAATACAGTAAAAGATATGTTCCTCAAACTGTACTATATTAACTGTACTATATCCTTTAGTATGTTCTATTAGATTTAATTTGAATATTTTCTTATATATATATATTGCATTAAAATTAATTGAAATTAAATACATTGACCGTTGTATTTAATTTGAATGTACTCCGTAGCGAAGCATGGGTATTCAGCTAGTCTGACTATAAAGATGGAACTTCCGATTTTAATTCCTCAACTAACCAGTTTTTTTTTTAAAATTAAAAATGAGAAATATTAGCGTATGCGGCAGTGAGGACGTTAATTTTCACAGTTGTGTGGTTAAGCAGAGCCGGGCCAATCCATTGTAACCCCGGAGGAGTTTAAAAAAACGGAGCCTTTAGGAATATTTGGAGAGACTCTTGCATCTCTATTACAAATAGTCTACTTGATAGAATAACGGACATTTTTGGAAAAATATGCATTTACTAACAAAAAACGTAAAAACAAAAAAAAAATACTGAATTGTAAAAAAGTAGAAATAGTAAATAAATTTGAATATAATTTGTTATTGCATAAACACAATTTCTAAATCATTCTCCGAACCTTCATTGCAGCAAATTGTTTTATTGCTTCTCTGTAATTTATTGTGTTTCATACCGTCTTTTCTATAGAAATGATTGCTAGATCATCCAATCGGTTTTGAGTTGTCGTTGTTCATAGGTAATTCTTAAACATTTTCATTTTAGAAAAATGGTGCTCGGCTGCTGCAACAGTTACAGGTAGAGTTAGTAGAATTTTTAGAGCTACAACAACGTTTGGAAATAGGCATTCAAAATGTAATTCTCATAATCCTAAACTCGGGAGTTTTTAAAAATGGTCTAAATATTCGCTTATACAAGGTGCGCTCATAAAGTAACCGGACAATATTTTATAAATAAGAAAAATCTTACTCACCTTCAAATAAATTTATCTCCTTCAATATAATTGCCGACGGAGTCTATACAATTTTTCCAACGTGTCTTCAAGTCATCGAAGCACAAACACTGTGCTTCAACGCACTGTTTACAGGCGTTGAAACTAACCTTTCTCAAAATATGCGTAACATTTGATTTAATATCTGAGACGTTTTCAAATCTCTGTCCTTTCATGGCTACCTTAAGATTCGGAAAAAGGAAAAAAAAATCAGCTGACGATAGGCAACAACTCAGCAACTTTCAGACATGCTTGGGGTAAGCAAAGAAAGCTGTAGATTAATTTTAATTGAAAATCTGAAAATGAAAAAAGTTTGTGCCCAATTTTTGCCTCGGAGTTTGACAGAACAGCGAAAAGAAGACAAAAAAGCTTGCTGTGAAGATTTGCTGACTACTGCACAACAGGACAACAATTTCTTAAAGTGTATTATAGCAGGAGATGAGACCAGGTGTCTACAATACGACCCAGAAACAAAAAGACAAAGTGCACATTGTGATGGACCGTCTTCTTATATACAAAAAAAAAAGCACGGATGTCAAAATCAAAGGCGCTGCTGATTGCATTGTTTGATTAGAAAGGGCTTAATCACTACGAATTTGCTCCTAAAAATCGAACAATTAATCATTATTTTCACAAGGAGTTGCTTTTTCGATTAAGTAACAGGATAAAGCAATTTAGGAAGGAACTGTTTGATACTGGGCAATGGTGTCTTTTACACGATAATGCTAGGCCCCATACAGCAATTTCTGTACAACAATATCTTGCTAAGCATTCACTTACAGTGATAAATAACCCACCATATTCTCCCGACTTATCGCCAGCCTATTTTTTTCTTTTTTCCGAAGCTTGAGATGGTCATGAAAGGACAGAGATTGGAAAACGTCTCGGATATTAAATAAAATGTAACGCGTATTTTGCGAACGGTTTAGTTCTAACGCCTATAAACAGTGTTTCGAAGACTTAAAGAAAAGTTGGAAAAATTGTATAGACTCCTTTGGCGATTATTTTGAAGGAGGTAAATTTATTTGAAGGTGAGTAATATTTTTCTTATTTATAAAAAAATGCCCTGTTACTTTATGGGCGCCCCTTGTATTTGAATATTTTTATGAATTTCTTCATTTATTAGATTAAACTATTAATTTTTTTCTTATTCTCTAAAACTTTTGTGTTTTTACTTTCTCATTTTGGCGCCTCTTTCAATTCGGCGGCTGAACTCTCTGTATTGAGGAATGGTAGATCATACAGTTGCTACTGCCACACCAGAACAAGTTCATTGCTTTCCACAAGGGCGTTAAAGTGCTTTGAATTCCCTGTGGTGAAGAATGGCGCAGAATGTGACAGTATGGGTGCTATTTCTACAATAGGACAAATTCAGTGCTTACCACAAACCGCTAAGAGTGCCTTGAACTTTCTATGTGGTGAGGAATGGCATGAGGCTCATTCCATACTACATAGACATTGAACTTCCGTTATAGAGTATAAATCCACCATCCACCAAATCTGTCTGGTAAAAAAGATGATTTTGATCTCGATTCCTGTGGTAGCCAGCTTTATCCAGACGCAAAAATGGACAAACATGCTGCAAATGGTGTCATAAATATTACTAAGATTTTGTTTACGGATCGTTCATTTCCAACAAAAGCAAAATTATGTGCCTCTGTATTACAACATATATAAACAGGTATGCAGCTTGAGGTCACAGCTTTAAATGTTGAAACGTGACGGTTTTTTCAACGGTTATGAATTTATTTGCACTTTTTTATTTTAACTGTGGACCAGACAATTCAATTCCAAAATAGATCACTATACAGATCTGCCATCACTAAATAGAGCACGTAGAAAATAAAAATTATAAATTTCAGATTCCTGCTGGAGACACATTGCTGAAGTTATTAGGAGAAATGTTTCTCTAGGGTTACAATAAAATAACCAATAGGTCGCTTGTTCCTCGTTAGATTCCAAACCTTATGTTGGGCAAAATGGTTGATCTTCTAAAGCACTTTGTCTTGTACAAGCTTTAAAATCAGCATCCCGTCGGACACGAATCAAACATCGCATTTATTCATTTTCTCTTTCTAAATGCATCCATCTTTTGTGAAAATTTGCCATGGGTATCGATCCCGGTTCCTTCAAGACATACATTATTCAAAGATAAAGAAACATGAAAGCGAACTGGTGTTTAGGACCTAATTGCCACTTCCCTTTTCTGCTTGCTTCCCAAAAATATTAATAATAATTTTACTCTACAAAATTTTCAAGGTTAGTTATGCTGAAATTCAAAACCGGGAGAAAATAATATGTTCTGTACGACTAACAGGGGAAAGCAATGTAGGTATAGAATTAAGTTTCAGCAAAATACTTCAAGTAATATAGGTGAATTGTGCTGGCAATGCTTTAAAGAGAAAAACAAAACAAATATTTGCTTCTAGAAAAATTTTAAAGCACATATGTTTAAGAAATCTGTGAAATAGTGAAATGCACTGGCATTGTTATAAATTGATATTTGAAATGTTACAAGATCAAAGAGGGGTGCTAAAATATATATGCTGTTCTGTAGTGTATGGAAAATACAATATTAATATTTCGCAGAATACATTTAATGCTTTATCAAACATATTTTGCTCTTAACGATCCTGATATCTGCAATTTCATCTATAGACATATAATTTAATATTATTGAGGTAAAAGTTGGAAAAGAACTATGGTATTTTATGGTAAGTTTTTTGAGATCATAATAAAAGCTGTTTATTACACTAAACTGCAATGTTTTGTCAAAAGAAACATTAAAATATTTTGTAGAAAAGAATAAGATTATTGGAAACTATGTTGAAAGCGTCTTTCTTATCGGCACATCCGTCCTGGCCTTCCCATGAGACATTGCGTGCAACTTCAATCAAAGCTAACACTCTGACAGCTACTTCTCAATCAAATGAATCACGTCAAGACACCTGTTGTCCCCAATTATTTCTAACTTATCATCTGACTAATACGAATGACGAAATCGCAAATAGCCGGCTCTCGACTCTCAATTTCCAGCACAACGGTTTCCAAAGTGAGAATCGATATTTTATTTCCACAAAGAAAACTGGATGACGACTCGAAGATTGAAAATCGATATTGTATATGGTTGGAGTTTTGATTCATCGATTTCTCGGAGGATACAGTATGTTACAAAGAGATAAAAGATGTGCTGCTTCAAAAGGAATCAATGTCTTTTTTTTCCGTGTGTGTGTGTGTGCGTCTGTGTGATGGCGAAGGATAATAGAGGGTAGAAACAATGAAGATAAAGTAAGCGACGAAATTTTTTTTTGGCTCCCGTAGATAAAGAAGAGCATCAATTAAGCCCGGTTAAAAGAGGTTCCGTATTCAATACAGTGGAAAAAATGAGTGACAAATTAGGCTCAATGAAAATCTCGCAGTCAAAGGAATTTTGACTCATTTTATTCTCGTTTCGCTCTATCCTCGTGTTTTGTTTCCAGTTTCATGCCCACAATATTTAATGTAATACAAAAAGTATGATGCCACAATCGACTGAGATTTTTACATTGGGTTTATGACCGAAAGATACACCCAGAATCATTGTTTTTCTGCAGTATCTGCCGAGAATACTCATGGAAAATTCTGATTGAAAATTAATTTAATTCTGCTTAAAGATGGCTAAAAGTATTAAAATAATGCATTGTCATCGTGTTCTGAGCTATTCTAAAAGTTTCAAATGTCTAGTTAGTCGGGAAGGTAGTTAAAAATCGATTGCAAGATTTGGACTGGACAAACACACAAACACACAAACAAGAAAGCGAGTTAATAAAAATATGTAAATAAAAATATAATAATTATTGTTAGACATGTACCCATAATAATATATTATTTTGGGCCTGGGGCATCCCTTTGGTTAGTGCATCGGAATTCGACAGAGGGTGTTCGACCCGAGTACCAACAAGGGTCACGGAATGCTGTCATGTCCAAGCCGGGTATGGGCCATGCATGAGGTGTATAATGGTGGAAGGAGAGTACGATCCCGCCAAATGTCACTCCTAGAGGTGCCCAGTCAAAATGGTGGTGGCAACGTGCAAACAGTCAGCCTCCAATCCGATATTAGTGACTTAAATTAGACCCACATCCCTTCACCTTGCAGACCCTCAGTAAACCTAGTTCCGATTTTTCCGTCCGGAAAAATCGTAACTAGATAACACACACACACACACACACACACACACACACATATATATATATATATATATATATATATATATATATATATATTATTTATTTATTTATGCGTGCATATATTTATATTAACATATGTGGACCCACACATTTATATGTGTTCGTGTGCACAAAACTCACGCACATTGCATGATTATTAAGTCCCGTTAAGTTTAAACGGTAAATATATATATATATATATATATATATATATATATATATATATATATATATATATATATATATTTATATCACATGATAATAATTACTCTAACATTTTACCTTACAATCTTTAGCCTTATGCAGGATTTTTACTCGTAACACGATATCCTATAAAGGGTTTTCATACAACGCGTAACATGTTCATCACGTTATACGGGTGTCTACTGAATTTTGAAATAAGTGAACTGGGCCCATTACATTCCTCTTATATTTCATAAACTGTTATGTTGTTACCCATCTATAAACGATATATAGCGGCAAAACTCTCTCTGTCATCGTTCATTGATATTTCTATCAGATAACACGTGAAATTCTCTTTATTCCTTATATTTTTTTTTATTTGTAAGCGGCAGTTAATTCCCTACATATGACAGCGTCAAAAAATATCTGAAATTTTTTTTTATCTCTTGCTCTGAAATTAACGTAACACGAAAAAACATTGCCAATTTGAAGCGGGCGTTGAGAGCCTAATAGATATATATTGCCGGACAAGCTCAACGCGAAAACTTTAAAGAAAGAGTTATTGCTTTAACATCTCTGTAAACGACTTATGTGATATCGCAGGGCTTCCGGACAGACATGAATCATCTCCATTTTTTTTCCTCGACATTTTCGGCATGCCCTATATCTGTAACATATAGTGGGAGGATTTGGGGTGATCATGTTTATGATTCCAAAGTAGGGAAGTGTATAAAGTATTTTTTATAGTTATTGTCTCATGGGATGGCATTAACTAGCAAGGTCATTTATTAAATGTACACATTTATTTTCTAGTTCAGCTTTCTTTCATAAATAGATTTAGAGCATCATTTTGACCATCTAAGAGAAATAAACGTCCGTGTACTGAAATGGGAAAATTTAGCTGAAACAAATGACGCATTTAAAATTGAATACTTTTAGAATATATACTTGCAGGGCAATGACGTAATGGCTAGGAGGCTGGAATTTCGTCCCATATTATATAGGGGAAACTTTTGTACCTAGGGCCATCGTGTACCTAGGGCCACCATGCTTTATTTAAATAATTATAATTTTGCAACATTTTTACTCATTGGAGTGAGTGACAACACTGTTTCAAATCATAACAGCCATTTTTAATGAAAGCAAAAAGAAGCTATAGTTAAATAGAAAAGAAAGTCTTGATTCGATGATCAAAACTAATTTTTTTCACTTCAATTTGAAGTCTTATTTTGTGAAAGTAAGTGTAAACTTAAGTTTTAATGTATAGCAGATAATTTGTGTAATCATTAAAGGAAAAAATGATATAAAAAAAGTTTTGTTTCTGCAGGTCTTTGGCTATGAAAGCCATTTTGCCAAAAACAACATCTTGTACCTAGGGCCATAATCTTTTCTTGTACCTAGGCCCATGGCCTCTGGTAGAAAAGATGTGGACGAAAACTTGGCAGATGTAGAATTCTCACTGATACCCCCGAGAAAAATGAAATTCAAGGACAAATATTGAAAAAAGTAATTGTTAAAAAAAAGGTTACGAAATCTGTGTTTGAAGCAGAAAATTTATGTGGGATCATTAAGAAGACAATGGAGAAAAAACAAACATTAAAAAGTGATGAAATAATAAACATTTCTTCCTTTAAGACATTGCTACAATTAACATTTCTTAATTACGAAGATTTTAGAAGTTGTGCATGAAAGATATAATGCATACAAATTGTTTTTTTTATAGTAAACAACAATTTCAGTTTTTGAAAATAACTGGCCCTAGGTACAATAGTGTTATTGTACCTAGGGCCATTTGTAAATTTTTTAAATTTTCAATATCATTTACAAAATTTTTTTCTACACTTGATGTGATTTTTATTTAAAGAGAATAAAGCACGTAATGTATACAAACTATTTTTATTATTGTAAGTTAGTTATAAGTAAAGATACTGCCATTTGAAAATAGCCGGCCCTAGGTACAAAAGTTTCCCCTATTTATATATATATAATAATTCCCCACCAGTTTTTATATCTATTCCATTGATTCTCTACCTTTTATATTGTCGTTCCAGTTATGAAACTACTTCCGTTTCTGTGTAGCGTCTAGATGTTGCTGGGCATATTGCACCACAGATGATCATGAAGACAAACGTAACTAAATTTCCTTTGTTATGGTGCAGTCGATTAGCGTGACAATTAACGTATTGGATATGGGACGCTAAGAACTCTATTTGTTGTGATTTGTATATAACTTTCCCTCTTTGTACATGCAAATGTTGCCCAACAAAATATCATTGTTGTAGACAGGGCCCGATTATGAAAGCTGGGGGCCCCGGTACAGATTTCTCAGACGCACCGAGTTGAAAGCTTCGCGATTTTGTGTATGGCGTGGTAACCATGCGATTTTGGCAAAATTTTTTGGTTGCCAAGCTGAGGCGATTAAGGCGCCAACGTTGTGGCACTTGTAAATTCGTGACGTATTTATCATGTGATTATTTCGTGACGGATGTATCACGTGCATTTGACACGTGATTTATTTTGACGAATTAAAAGATTCTTCTTATGTTGAACAATTTTGAATGCGGTGTGTGAGTTTTTAAAATAATGGTGGATTATAAAGTTAAGTTTAAATTTTGTGCATTATTTGATGTTATATGTGTGTTTTTTGGTGCTATGTTCATTTATTGAGTGCAATGGCTTCTAAGTTGCCATTGAGTGCACGAGGTTGTTGTTTAAGCTGGATTTTATTGAAAACATGTGTGTAATAGGTATTGTATGGAGAATGGCCGTTTACGCCTACGAATTCGTATGGCCAGCGTAAGCTTTGCTTTACTGACCGCTACAGCCAGCGGCAGCGGCTTTTCTGTAATGTTTTTGGACTGACGCGGAACGTAGCGTAGCGAAGTGTAGCGAGGGTATCTGAGCGAAGCGAAGATCCCGTGTGCGCTTACGAGTTTCGTAAAGCCAGCGGTAAGTTTGTTTTCCAACTTATTTTTTCTTGCTTCGTCACCATTGATGTTTTTGTTTACATTTCGCATTTGTTTCACTGACCGCTACAGCCACTGGAAGCTTTGTGGTACTGTACTACCGCCAGCGGTGCGTAGCGAAGCCAGCGGCAGCGGCTTTTCTGTAATGTTTTTGGACTGACGCGGAACGTAGCGAAGCGGAGTGTAGCGAGGGTATCTGAGCGAAGCGAAGATCCCGTGTGCGCTTACGAGTTTCGTAAAGCCAGCGGTAAGTTTGTTTTCCAACTTATTTGTTGTTTCTTAGTCGCCATTGATGTTTTTGTTTACATTTCGCAATTGAACATGTCTGCGGAGTAGGGAAAAGTTGGCGTCAAAAACATTTGACGCCAACTTTTTGTCAAGTTGGTGCCAAAATGTGTTGACGCCATCTTTCCGCCAAGTTGGCGTCAAAAAGTTTTGGCGCCAACTTGTCGCCAAGCCCAGTGCGTCTGAGAAATCTGTTCCGGGGCCCCTGGGCAGATGCTATTTGGGGGCCCCCCCTTACGAATATTTATAAAAATAAGAACTATGCATGGGCTGTACATACTATTAGAAGTACTAGGTGCATACACCAAGGGGGTTTTGGGGCAGGCATCAGGGAATGGCATCAGGGGGCATCCTAGCATCAGGGGGCCCTGGGCAAAGTTCAGATTTGCCCATGCGATAAAAAGGCCCTGGTTGTAGATAAAGCGTTCAAATTAATAAACTTATCTACTATCTACTATCTACAGATTGAACGGATTGGACGCCACTCAAGCCAGACTACAACTTTTTAAAACAAGAAGCTACTGCTTGCCGGAACAATCCTTTTTCAGTTTCTGATTTCCGAATTTTGTTACAAGTGGGAGTCCTTATAAAAGAGTTATATATTACTTACACACACACACATGGATATATTGTCATATTTACAGCCGTTCTCGAGAGACGGCGTGGCCGAACGGCTAAAGCACTGAGCTCCAATTCAGAAGGTCGTCGGTTCGAGACGTACTGTCGAAAGTATTTCATGTTATTTTTAAGTTAATTTATGTTCGCTTTGTCGAAGCTCCGGGAAAGTACCAAATATGTTAATCATCTTAATTTAAGAATTTCTAGAAAGTTCTTTAGTGTATAAAATGGCTTCTCTCAAGCTGGTGGGAAGTCGCACGGTGAAAAACATTATAAAACTAAAAATTAATACGTAGCTTGCTACGGTAAAAAATACTCTCTACTTAAACTTTCTCCTAGCCCCCATCCTTAAACTCTCTTAACTCCTATCCATAAACTTCCTTCTAGACTCTGACAGAGTTTTCACTCTGGCATAGTAGTTTTGTTTAAGCTATGGGATACAAAAGGATCCAATCATTTTCTATCCTTTCCTTTCTCTACCTTACATCCATCAGCGTTATGTTTTTATCCAATCGTTAGCAAGAAAGGCTCCGAGGGTGCGGCACAGATGAAGCCGAGCATCACCCTTCATAGTTGAGCTTATAGTTGGTGGTCAGTCAGTTAGGTCCCAGCTGGGGGCATGTTAACTGGCTTGCTGTGAATAAAAGTCTCGTTTATCTAAATTGTGCTCTCTGTGTTAATCATTCGATCCGTCTACGTGACAATATATATATATATATATATATATATATATATATATATATATATATATATATATATATATATATATATATGTATATATATATATATATGTGTATATATATATATATATATATGTATATATATATATATATATATATATATATATATATATATATATATATATATATATATATGTATGTATATATATATATATATATATATATATATATATGTATATATATATATATATATATATATATATATATATATATATATATATATATATATATATATATATATATATATATATATTCTAACCCTACAAACCTTCATTTATTCTGTTTATTTTTCCGATTTTTATGAATTTTTAAAGATTTTACGGACTTTTTGCCCACCCGGTATATATATATATATATGTGTGTGTGTGTGTGTGTGTGTGTGTGTGTGTGTGTGTGTAGGGTGAACCAAAATTTCGTAAAAACTTTAAAAATTCATAAAAAAAGTACGAAATCATGATAAAGAAGTGCGGTTTGCAAGAAAGGGTTCACAAGGAAGTCGAATTTTTTTAGCAACCCAAAAAAGTTTAAAAAGTTTAAGAAGTTAAAAATGTTACCGGTAGATGGCACTGACATGCGAGAGATTCAGCAGAATTGTGCAAATCAATCTTGCAATAAAAGACCATGATGCACGAGAAATTGGAGTCTCGTCTGCGAAGTGGAAGACCCACGTTGGCGGAGGGCCACATTACTGCGGTGCAAACCGTTATGAATGATATGGCGGCGGAATCGCCCACGGGGAGTTGCAGTGTTACAAAAACTGTATCAGTGACTCAACCAGTGACTTAAAATTTGAAAAGTTTTATTTTGCTGCTAAAAAAATCCGACTTCCTTGTGAGCTCTTTCTAGCTAACTGGACGTCTTTATCATAATTTCTTGTCTTTTTCAAGAATTTTAAAGTTTTTTCGAACTTTTGGCTCACTCGGATATATATATATATATATAACAGTTCCGTAACTGACTGACTGAATGACTGACATACAACGCACAGACCAAACCGCTGGACCTAAAGGGCTAAAATTTTGCATGGCGATTCTTCTTATAGTATAGGGGTTCACTAAGAAAGATTTTTCAAAAATTCGTCTTCGATTTTTTTAAATTAAATTTTTAAGCTGCTTTTGTAACTTTTTTTAAGTTTTCATTTAATATAATAATTTGAGGGTTGTAAAATTTATATCACGAGAAAGATCATAAAATGTCCTTTAGAATAAAATTTTTTTCAAATAATTGCCTCGATTTCCTGATTTTTAGTGAATTTTTAAAGATTAATTTTTAGAATTTAATTTATTAAATGCTGATCACGCGACTTCTTTTTCTGGTACTTAAAATAAATTTATCGTCACGTTCATAAAAACTAAATAGACAAAAAAAATATTTTTCTTTTCTTGATACTGCGGCAGACGATTGGACATTATCCAAAAAAATATTAAAATACAGTAAAAGAAATGTTCTGCAAACTGTACTATTTTAACTGTACTATATTCTTTAGTAATCTTTATATTAGATTTAATTTGAATATTTTCTTCCATATTATTTTGTCTATAAAAATATCCCTTACGATTTTTTTATAAATATATATATATATATATAATTTACATCAATTATATACATTGATCGTCGTATTTATTATATACAGATGGTGGACAAAATAATAGGAACACCTGTGAAATAATGGAAAATATTAATAGGGGGTTGGACCACCCTTTGACTGAAGTACAGATTTAATGCGACGTGGGAGAGATGCATAAAGGTCATGGACAATATTTAAAGGAATATTAAGCCATTCCTCCTGCAGAGCGGTCAATAATTCCGAAAGTCCGGATGGAGGTGGAAATCGGGAACGAAGTGTGGACTCCAAATATTGCCATAAATGTTCAATAATATTCAAGTCCGGAGACTGAGGGAGCCAGGCGAGATGTTCAACTGCATCGTCATGCTCTTCGAACCATTCTTGAACACACCTAGCAGTGTGGATAGGGGCGTTGTCGTCTTGAAAAAGCGGTCGCTCTCCAGGGAATACAGTCTGGACAAAAGGATGGACATGATCCCCTAGAACGCTTAGATAGTGATTGGATTTAATCCTCCCATGCAGAATAACAAGTGGCCCAAGACCGTGCCAAGATATCGCATCCCATACCATAATGGAGCCTCCCCCATGCTTCACAGTCGGCAAGAGGCATTCGGTATAAAACGCTTCTTTGGGCGTTCTCTAGACATAAACGCGTCCGGTCGTCTGAAATAGGGTGAATGACGATTCATCTGACCATTTTACCTGTTGTCACTGCTGTGGGGACCAGCCTTTGTGATCCCTGTACCATTGGCGTCGCTTGAAAGCATTAGTTGCTGTCACCAAGGGTTTACGAATTGACTCTCTGCCATATATGTTCGCAGCATGAAGTTCCCTTCTGACAATTTTTGTTCAACGGGGTCCTGGAGATAACTGTTCATTTCGGATGTTATCTCGGATAACGATTGCTTGTGCTTTCGGGCTACTATGCGCTTCAAGACCCGTCTATCTCTATCAGCAAGCTTGGACTTTCGGCCACTGTTGTGTTTTGAAGACGTCGTCTTACCCTCTTTCGTGTACGCTGCCATAACGGCTGATACCGTACTCCTTGCAAACCCCAAAAGGTTTGCTGTTTCCGTAACCGATGCTCCACTTAAACGCGCTCCAACTATCATTCCTCTTTGGAACTCTGACAGGTCTGACATTTCAACTTATCACAGACAGTTCGATAGAAGCATGCAACGTAGGTGACTGCTGTTGAGAGACTGATACCTCCCTCTTCACGCTCACTAGGTGGCAGACTTCTGTTGCAGGTGGCGCGGCTGTACTGCAGGTGTGAAATAAGTCATACTTTTTCACAGGTGTTCGTATTATTTTGTACTCCATCTGTATATATATATATATATATATATATATATATATATATATATATATGTATTAATTGCATACATCGACCGTTGTATTTATTTTGAATGTACTCCGTAGCGAAGTGCGGGTTTTCAGCTAGTATATATATATAATTACTAATGCATATTTCAAGATAATTACCGTTAATCTGCATACTTATTTCGAAAGTATTTAAAATTTGATAACAGTTACTTTGTGAATGATAAACATAAATTTGTAATCAAGAACAACTTTTTGACACCGGGAAAACTTTAAACACTTGTACCAAATACAGACATAGCATGCTTCATTAAACATCCAGCATGCTTCATTTAACATTTAATCCTACAGACAACGACGTTAATACTTCAATAGTTTTCTTGATCGAAAAGTTTTAAAACTGCGGTTTTCTGGATATACTACAGGCATGTTTTAGCTTTACTGTGACTTTAAGAATTTTAATATAGGTAGTTATGTTAACCGATGGGAAATTGAATTCGATAGCGAATTTAAATAATAAAGGAAAGTGACTAGTATTGCTGTTATATTGATATCGAAAATCTGCAAAATAGTGGTATGGAAAACAGCCCTAAGAATTCAAAATTGAAAGTCCAATAGTTAAGGCAATAAAGAAGTGAAGAACCAATATATTTAAGTCTGTGACTTCGCAAAATGCAATATTTTATAAAAATCACCTTTTTATTTATTTATTTATTATTTGAAAACACGAATTGATTCACTTATGATATTTTTTTTGTTTACTTTTTGCATTGCTTTTGTTGGAGGAATTTTGTTGTAATATGTTGCAATTTTTATTACAAAGACAGGATATTCTCAAATATAGTTTATGCAGTAAAATGTTGATAGTTCGGACCTAACCGGTTTATCGAATTATCCGAATTTTAGATTCCCGTTGTGAACCTGAAGTACAGTTTCGTAAATTCAATATGAAAATGTCAGTTAGTTTATAATAATTATTTTATCGAAAAACTAAATTAAAAATAAAAATTGTAAGATAAAAAGAACTTTTTATACCATGTTTTTAAATTTTCTGTTGAATCATATAAACTTGACAATACTATGTATTAATAAACACTTTTAAAAAAAATTTATGAATTATCCCATCAGCTTGAAAGAAAATGAAGTTGATCTCACTTCTAGAAGATACTGTGCGCGTCACATTTTTGATTTTCACCGTTTTGTTCCACTGCCTTCTGTCACCTTTCAGGCGACTTCACAATTCTATTTTCCCAAAACATACACTTTACAAATATTTTTTTTTGCATTTTAGTAACGCTTTTACCTTTCCTAAAATAATATAGCGAAATATGACGAAAATGTTGCTCGTTTTATTTCGTCTTTATTAGTAAAATGACTACACAAAATATCCTAGTTATGATAAGTTATTGTTTTAAATGCTCGCTGATAAGGCATCTATCACATCACAATCTAACAAAATTGTTCGGAATGGCGATAAATACAACTAAGTGCAACTAGACTACTAGAGTGACCTTACTATAAACAGAACAAAATTTTTGGCTAACCCAATATATAAGTGTCATTCGATGAACTAGTAGTTTGTATCAACGATTTGATGACCAGGAATAATTAATTATAAGATAATGTAAAATCAGTGGCCAAGTTAAGAAACATTTTCAAAGGATAGACATGGTTAAATATTACTTTGGATTTATCGTACCCCAAAACATTATAAATTCTTGCCAGAAACAGAAATTTTTAAGAAAGTGCGGTAATAGTTTACAGCCGTCGGAGTTGCTGCTAAAGAAATTGGCCTGATTGTAAACGAGGAAAAGACCAATTTATAGTGGTAAATAATAGAGATTTTGATGTGATCCCCCTTAAGATAAATAATTACATCCTTGAAGGGGTCAAAGGTGCAATTATTTGGTGTCAATTATTAGGTGTCAAGCAATATCTGGGTACAATCATCTCTGAAAATAATAATTTCAACCTTGAAATTAGTAACAGACTATTGATGGCAAATAGGTGCCATTTTGGTTTGAGATGTCAACTAAAATCAAAGCTCCTTTCTTTAAACACAAAAATTAATCAACATAAAACTGTTGTTGTTATTGCTCATGCCTCCCTGGTTGGAGGTTCCATTCACCAGGTCCTAATAGGCTATTGGGTTGAAAGGGGCGGCTCCTGTTTTGTATTAGCACCACAAGGGTCGTAGTCCGACTTGGCTAAATGACCGGTCCCGTAATTCTGAACCGAGTCAAGGGACGAGACCGGAACATTTGACCCCGCACCTCCAGAGGTAAATTTGAGAACTTGGAGGACATTGCAGCCAAGACCTATTTTACGTAACCCGGCGACCATTAGTGAACACGGCGGTAGATTTGCAGCGACGAGCATTGAACTAGGGACGTTCAGATCACTGGCCCGCTGCTCTTGCCAACTGGGCCACCGCGCCCCTACATAAAACTTTAATAAGACCGACTATCCTGTATGGCTGCGAATGCTGGCCCCTCGATAAATCTGATGAAAACTAACTCTTAGTTTTTGAGCGAAAGATTCTACTTAGAATTTATGGTGCGAGAAAATAACATCTGGTACGAGAAAACAACATCTGGAGAATTCGTTATAACCATGAACTATACGTTAAATATAAACAACCAAATATAATAAAGGTAATTAAATCATATCGTATCAGATGGCTCGACCATGTCTATAGATATAAAGACACCGACCCTATTAAAAAACTGAATTTATATAAAATGGAAGGTACTAGAAGGAGAGGGAGACCATGTATTAGAAGGATTGATTGTGTGGAGAGAGATCTTAAGATCAATTGGAATGAACTGGTGGAGAACATTGGCGTCTGATCGGACTGGATGGAGAAAACTGATTGGGGTTGCCTTGGCTTGTACCAGGCTGTCGTGCTGATGAAGAAGAAGTGATAATAGTACAAAAAATTCTCTGAAATCCTCTCTCCTCGATTACGCATTCAATTTAAACATTTTTTTTATATTAGAATATTTAACCTCCAAAATATCTATTTGACAGTTTTGGAAAAAATGTTTGGAGAACTATAATGGCCCAGAAAGCGAATTCTCTAATATATATATATATACTGCCTGAATATTGTTTCTTATTTTTCCTTTTTCTGTCCTTAGTGTTAAAAGATCCTTAAAAGTAAATTATAAATAATGAAGGATTACAAATGAAATTCTAATTCAAAACCACTGTTAAATGATCTTTCATTATTAGCAACTGAACACAAAGAAGCATCAAAACTTTATCGAAATGATTTAATTATAGCCTCTTCCCACACAAAGGCTAAGAAGACAAAAATTTTAAATTGTCATTTGTTCTTTGTTTATACGCTTTTTAAATGCGTAAGTTTTAAATTATAATCCCTGTACAATGATTAGGAATATATTTTACTTCTGTGTAAAATTGTCTCATGATTTTTTAATGGAAATTTTCTTTTGTTAATTAAATTTTTATTGTAAATATATGGATGGGGCACTTTTTGTTTTTGCTTAGGGACCCAAGAAGGTTAGCTTACGCCACTGCTTGCCGAAGTTACTTTTATTTGTCGAGCTTAATATTCATTCAAATTTATTAAAAAAATAATTTGCGAAGCATTTTCAATTCAGAGAAACTTTAAATGGATAACATGATCTTATAAGATACTAGCTGAAAACCCGCGCTTCGCTACGGAGTACATTCAAATTAAATACAACGGTCAACGTATGCAATTTATGCCAGAAAATAAATATATATATTTATAATAAATGCGATGATCAATGTATACAATTGATGTAAAATATATATCTATCTATATATATATATATTTATAAAAAAAATCGTAAGGGATATGCATTTTTTTTGGATAATATCCAATCGTCTGCTGCATTAGAAAGAGAAAAAAATATTTTTTTTGTCTATTTAGTTGTTACGCACGTGACGATAAATTTATTGAAAGTACCAGAAAAAGAAATCACGTGATCAGCATTTAATAAATTAAATTCTAAAAATTAATCTTTAAAAATTCACCAAAAATCAGGAAATGGAGGTAAAAATTCGAAAAAAATTTCATTTTGAGGGAAATTTTATGATCTTTCTCGTGATATAAATTTGATAACCCTCAATGTATTATTTTAAATGCAAACGTAAAAAAAGTTTAAAAAACAGCTTAAAAATTTAATTTAAAAAAATCTAAGAATTTTTGAAAAATATTTCTTAGTGCACCCCTACACTATTAGAAGAATCGCCATGCAAAATTTCAACCCTTTAGGTCCAGCGGTTTGGTCTGTGCGTTGTATGTCAGTCAGTCAGTGAATGAATGAATGAATGAGTCAGTTACGGAACTGTTTTATATATATACTAGCTGAAAACCCGCGCTTCGCTACGGAGTACATTCAAATTAAATACAACGGTCAACGTATGCAATTTATGCCAAAAAATAAATAAATATATTTATAATAAATGCGATGATCAATGTATACAATTGATGTAAAATATATATCTATCTATATATATATATTTATAAAAAAATCGTAAGGGATATGCATTTTTTTGGATAATATCCAATCGTCTGCTGCATTAGAAAGAGAGAAAAATATTTTTTTTGTCTATTTAGTTGTTACGCACGTGACGATAAATTTATTGAAAGTACCAGAAAAGGAAATCACGTGATCGGCATTTAATAAATTAAATTCTAAAAATTTATCTTTAAAAATTCACCAAAAATCAGGAAATGGAGGTAAAAATTCGAAAAAAATTTCATTTTGAAGGAATTTTTATGATATTTCTCGTGATATAAATTTTATAACCCTCAATGTATTATTTTAAATGCAAACGTAAAAAAAGTTTAAAAAACAGCTTAAAAATTTAATTTTAAAAAATCTAAGAAGAATTTTTAAAAAATCTTTCTTAGTGCACCTCTACACTATTAGAAGAATCGCCATGCAAAATTTCAGCCTTTTAGGTCCAGCGGTTTGGTCTGTACGTTGTATGTCAGTCAGTCAGTGAATGAATGAATGAATGAATGAGTCAGTTACGGAACTGTTTTATATATATAGACTAGCTGAAAACCCGCACTTCGCTACGGAGTACATTCAAAGTAAAAACATCGGTGAATGTATGCAATTAATGCCAATATATATATATAATAAATACGACGATCAATGTATATAATTGATGTAAAATATATATATATTTATAAAAAAATCATAAGGGATATTTTTATAGACAAAATAATGTAGAAGAAGATATTCAAATTAAATCTAATATAAAGAATACTAAAGAATATAGTATAGTTAATATAGTACAGTTTCTAGAACATTTCTTTTACTGTATTTTAATATTTTTTTGGATAATGTTCAATCGTCTGCCGCATTAGCAAGAAAAAAAAAATTATTTTTTGTCTATTTAGTTTTTATGCACGTGACGATAAATTTATTTAAAGTACCAGAAAAAGAAGTCACGTGATCAGCATTTAATAAATTAAATTCTAAAAATTAATCTTTAAAAATTTACCAAAATTCAGGAAATGAAGGTAAAGATTCGAAAAAGATTTCATTTTAAAGGAATTTTTATGATCTTTCTCGTGATATCAATTTTATAACCCTCAAATTATTATTTTAAATGTAAACTTAAAAAAAGTAAAAAAAACAGCTTAAAAATTTAATTTAAAAAAATCTAAGAAGAATTTTTCAAAAATCTCTCTTAGTGCACCCCTACACTATAAGAAGAATCGCCATGCAAAATTTCAGCCCTTTAGGTCCAGCGGTTTGGTCTGTGCGTTGTATGTCAGTCAGTCAGTGAATGAATGAATGATTGAATGAATGAATGAGTCAGTTACGGAACTGTTTTATATATATAGATAGATTGTTTTACACGGCTTTGGGGAGAAAATTCCTCGTACCATTCTTCTATAATCTATACAGATGGATCTATAAAAGATGGAATTAACAGAGATAATTTATATACAAAACAGAGATAAAAAAGTTATAAAAGAAAGAATAAGTGGTGGGAACTCGTACGTAGCCGAGATTAGAGCTATACAAATAGCGGTGCAAAAAAGTGAGTGAAGAGAAAATAACAAATTATGATATATATACAGATTCAAGAAGCGCGCTGGATTCTTTAAAATCGATCAGTTACAGAGGAAAGATTATTGATAATATTAAAGAAATTATAAACAAAAAGAGAAAATGAATGTATACCTACACTGGGTGAAAGCCCATGTAGGTATTAAAGAAAATGAAGAAGTGGATGCAGCTGCAAAACAGGCTACAGAGTTAACAACAGTAGATACTTACTATAAGAATTCTAAAAGGATGATTAAAAATAAATTAGAAAAATATGGCCTAAAATTATGGCAAGATTAAGGGGATAGTGGACCTTTCAAAACGATTTTTGAAATTTTTACCACAGAGATATGAAATTTTGTATATATATTCATTAAAGTATAACAATATTAAACACCTTATAAAATTTTATAAATGTTTTTAAAAAAATATTTTATAATTAAAAAATTTAAATTATATTACCCTTCTTTAAAATGCTCCTTGCGACTCAATTTTAAACTTTTCCCCTTAATTTTGCATTTATATTGCTTATAAATACTTTCTGAACAAAGTTATGTATTTTTTTGTACTTTCGTTGAATAGTTAATTTTTAGAAAATATTTTTATGCTTGTACTCTGAATTTTCGCGAAATTTTTGTACTTTTCTACACTAAAGTTAAACTTTTATAACCTAAATGACCTCGAATCCTAAAATGGATACATAACTTTATTTTGATGTATTACAGGAATCTTTATTACAAATTCATAAAATTTCGTCAAAAATTATGACGCGAGGAGCATTTTAAAGACTTGCAAATCTGGAAATTTCTCATTTTGAGAAAAAGTCATTTAAAAGATAATTTTTTATCTACCTTTAATACTTACTACTCTAAAGCCACCAATTTTTCATTTTTCTTTTCACTACACATTTTAAATGCATTTCATTCCAATATTTACATGTTCTTAAAATATTAATACACCCCCCAAAAAAATTCCAATTTTTGCTCGATTTTTGGTAATTTGAAAGTCCACCATCCCCTTAATGTAACAGCAGTGATAAAGGCAGGAGAGTATTTGAAATATGCAAAGAAGTCAATGAAGAACGTATTAGTGGGGATTTAAAAGTTAATCAGCTGATAACGGGTCATGGCTGCATAGGTCAATATCAACATAAATTTCATCAAAAGACAGATAGCTGCAGTTGTGTTGAACAACAAACTGGAGAACACTGTATATTTGAATGTAGTCAGTTTGAAGATCTAAGAAGCAAGTTACCTTCGGACATTATGAGTTGGTCAAAGCATGAATTATACACTGATTACTATTGTAGACAATACATGAAAAAAATAGTCAGTATTCTTACAGTTACACAATTACCTTTTGTACATGTAGATTAACGATGACATTTGTTTTCTGTTCTTGGATTCTTCTTTGTAAATATTATTTGTAAATGTTATAATGTAATGTAGTCTCTCTGACGTGCAGGATTGCTGACGATACGATTAGTCATCAGGATTTTCCGCATGCCTTAAACAGGTAGGACGGCATTTCATTGATTCGTACCATTCTTAGAAATGGTGAATTTATTCCTCCATTAAGGGGAGTGGTCACTTTTACGTACCTTTAAAAGTATCATTTTTAGACCTATGTTCGATTGTATGTACTACTCATGATTTTTTCTTGATTTACATGAAATTTTTTGAGTAACTGCCTGTAATACTGTTTATTATAGATGGAATTTTCAAGGTAAATTTCAAGGTAATTAATGAAAATAATAAAAATGACTTTTTATGCATAAGAAGTGAATACTTTTTTTTAAAATCGAGCATTTTGCAGTCAACTACTGTGCGCATTCTGTCAAAATAAATTACTAAGTTACATTAATAATTTTTTTCTATATGTGATTACAATACTTCAGTTAGCAACATCCAGCAACATTATTCTAAAATATATTAAAACATTTTAGTACGTGCTATTTTTAATTAGAAATTTCAAAAATGACTGAGTAAAAGCATATAAAAAAAATTCTTTAAAAAAATTAAAATATATTAAAGTTCAAAAATTTTGGTGGATTTTGTTGTCTAAAGTGTTGTAATCACATATAGTAAGCAATTATTAATGTACCTTAATAATTTATTTTGACAAAATGCACACAGTAGTTGACTGCAAAATGCTCTATTTTTAAAAAAATATTCACTTTTTATGCATAAAAAATCATTTTATTATTTTTATTAATTAACTTGAAATTTTGCATATATAATAAACAGTATTATAGGCAGTTACTCAAAAAATTTCATGTAAATCAAGCAAAAATCATGAGTAGTACATACAATCCAGTATAGGTATAAAATTGATACTTTTAAAGGTACGTAAAAGTGACCACTCCCCTTAAGAGAAAAAAATATCTCAATATTCGTTTAAATTTATTAAAAATAATTTATGAAACATTTAAAATTCAGAGAAATGCGAAATGAATAGCTCGGATATAAGAGATGTTATGTTCCTCAGCTGATAAAGCGGATATATTCTTATCACTCTGAGTAGAGGCATTTTTATTGGAGACGATTCCGAGCGATAAATTTCTCTGTTCATTGAAATTTTATTAAATAGTAGCTCACGATGCATTCGAAATTCAGAGAAATGTTAAAGGTTTTTCATGATCTTGGCAGACATGACCAGTAGGAGAGAAACGTTCGTATCACTTTCGGCAGAATAAATGGTTTAGGCCGATGCATATTCAATTATGCAGATATCATGTGGTTAGCACAAGAAAAGTCATTATCAGTGAAGGCAATTTGGATGTAAGTTGGGAAGACAAATGAAGTTATTTAGAAATTGCTTCACTCCCATTCTCTCTCGCAAACGCAATTTAGCGGCCCAGAAAATGAAATAACGTTTTATTTTTGCTCGATTCTTTTGTTTTAGCAGAATTGAAGAGCTCATTAAATATAAAATAATAAACATTGGGAGAGTCAAAAAGATGTAAATACTTTTGAAAAAAAGTCATAAACTGAAAAAGGTGGGTTCATATGTGACTGATTAAGTGCATGTTAAGCGAAATAGAATAGGATAAACGTGGAAAAGGGAAGATAAAAGAGATATATATGTGTATCAATATTGTACCATTGCTCTTGGGACAGATATTATCATTGTTTTTTTTTATTTAAAGAGGCAAGCACTTGTGTTTTCGACATTCGTTCACTCCCCGCTGCAAATTTGTTGGCATCTATATTACGGGAGTGCCGTACAGGGGAACCAACATCACTTCCTATAGCACATTAGCTTTGAGGCAATGAGGGTGCTCAGATCGAATACTGAAAAGTGCCACTGGACGCTTTCGGCTGGTATGGGTGCTTTAGAGACGTAAGCCTGAAAGGTACTCTGTGTGGTAGTAGGGGTTTTCGGGAGGGTAGGAGCCCACCATATATCGTCCATGGGAGTGGTCCTACAAAGTCGGCTTCCTACGCTTGTGGTACTCAATTGAATCGAGAACGTCGTATTAATTGCCTCATAATATCTGTGAGATTCTTACATGGCATGAAACAGGCTCAATCTGAATTTGGAAAAACCGATACAGATGTGACTAGTTAAAGTGTGATCGACAGGATCATTAACAACTCAATGGAAGCCCGCACTGGTAATGAGGTCTGTAATTGGAAAGAGCCATTTAAAAGAGGACAGTTGCTAAGTGAAATGGACAGGTCATTTAGAATGGTTAGGTAAAAGATCATAAGCGCAGGAAGAGCCGTCTCCTTTCACCCTGCATACCCCAATGTACCTGATTAGGATTCATCCGGCCAGGAAGAAAATGTTCAACAACAGCAACATCGTTGATGTTGTTACAACTTATGATGGAAAAGTGCAGGAACATTCATGCTTTTGCGAGAACTCAAACCTTACTTCAAACTTGAACTCAAACCGTTGGACTCAAATCCACTAGGTGATGAGGGTCACTTTTTCGTTAAAGTGGAATAAAAGGATACGCCGGTAGAAAGAGTAGCCTTTCCAAATGAATATCTTCAATTCTGAGTCGGATGCTACAAACGACACATGGAATTGAAAATGAAGTACCGCTTCAGAATATTTTAAATACTTTCATAATATCTGTGAGATTCTTACATGGCGTGTAACAGGCTCAATCTGAATTTGGAAAAAAACGATACTTCTTTTTAATGCGGAGGCACTTGTCACGAAGACATTCGCCTATAATTCACCGCAGTTTTGCTGCCCATTTTATTATGGGGCGCCATATAGGCGATCCTGCATTGCCCCCTAAGAAGGGACGACACAAACGGAGGCATTTTAGTGGCACTTCGCCAGGATTCGATCCGAGCACCCTCAGCACCGAAAACCAGCGTGCTGTACCACAAGGCCGCTACGCCTCCCCCCCAAAAAAGATACAGATGTGACTAGTTGAAGTGTGATCGACAGGATCATTAACAACTCAATGGAAGCCCGCACAGGTGACGAAGTCTGTAATTGGAAATAGCTCTTTAAAAGAGGACTATTGCTAAGTGAAATGGACAGGTCATTCAGAATAGTTAGGAAAAAGATCATTAGCGCAGGAAGAGGTGCCACGTAAGAATGCGGAGAGCCCAGCAAACGCAGCCGGCATGGGCAGGTGAATTAGTAGGAAACTGAGAAAGTGGGCTGTCGAAAAAGGACTGTAAAGGCGACTCTTGATAAGCATGAAAGATACCACACGTAGTGCGGTGGAACTTACTAGAACTTGCCAAGGAAGGTTATAAATGAATAACACAGCACGATGCAAGAGCCTGATAGACTGAGACTTTGATATGTCATAAACGAGGTGCGGGAGAGTGGCGAATCAAGAGATAGGCGCCTCAATTGAACTGTATTAACATAGGACACCAGATCACAAGCACATTATGCTCTCCCTAAACTGTGTGACGATGGTTCGACTGAACGAAATTACTGTATATGATTATGATTGTAAATAGTTACCATTAAACTATATGTACAGATGAGCAACTTATACGTTTATGCACAAATTGACGAGACACTTACAGGGTGTCCATCGACAAAGTTCCTGATTTCAAAATTAAAAAACTCGAAAACAAAGATCTGTAGAAGAATACAACAAACGGTATATTTATCGTGAAAGCTGCAAGGATTTTATATACTAATTTTCGAAGTAATTACAAAAGCTGCTAACAGATGGCGCTGTTAGCCAAATTTACTGCAATTTACTGGCGCAGGCATGGATTGGTCTCCATATTCACTGGACGTGAGTCCTTGTGACTATTTTTTGGGGAGCACATTAAAAGATACTGTCTACAGGACCCATCCAAGATGGACGAGCTTCAGTCGGCGATCTGTTGGGCAGCTGAATCGATTTCTCTTGAGACACTACAGGGTGTGCTGGCACTGTGTGCAAATTTTATTGTTCATTTGCGCCACCTCCATACAGCGAATGGTGGACATTTTGAAAAGATTGTGATGTAGTTATTGCAAAGACTGCTTGCAAAGAGTACAATTTTATTTATTCATGCTGATACGAGTTGTAGAGCGCCATCTGTTACCAACTTTTGTAACTATTTCGAAAACTGGTGTATAAAATTCTTACAGCTTTCACGATAAAAATACCATTTGTTACATTCTTCTACAGATCTTTGTTTACGAGATTTTTAATTTTGAAATCAGGGACTTCTTCGCTGGACACCCTGTATATACAGTTTCTCGACGACTCTAAAATATCCATAAAAAGTCGTTTTAATTGCCTCAGTCAAAAAGCCCCAATACAGGTAAACACACATTTAACGTCTCTAGAAAGAATTCCCTAGTACACAGATATAAATAAATGATTCAGTTTAAAAATATAAATGTTCTTTTAAAATTATCTATCTATTAAATTAAGTTTGATCGCCATAAAAATTAAACGCTTTTTAATGTGAAAAATAAACAAACAGAAGGAAACAAAAAGAAAACTTATATCCTTAAAGTTATTTAAAATTCAAAAGACACTTAGCCTGAACAACAAAATCTAGTTTCATAAATTTCCTGAAAATTGTATTAAGTTTTTATCAAAAGTTTAACGAAAAAAATCGTTATTTGAAAAAAGGAACAAAAAATGATATTATAATTACAGTTATCGAACAGTCTTTAATAAAAGCGAATTTACGCCTATCGAATTTTTTCCAAGGACATTAAAACACCGCATTTTATCGTATTCTCAATTAAGAAAGTTTTTTAGACCATCTCGGCTGAAGGTATTTTAAATTTGAGATGTTAAACTTGTCAAAAAATTAATCATTTTTATACGGCGAGTTCTATATCGCAATTTATTTATTTGTTTATTCTTACGAAAAATTGCTTCCGCTCATGAATAACAAATGCATATTTTATAAGTTGTGATTATAAGGAAATAACATAAAATGTACATAAAATATGCATGTGAAATATTGAGTGTGTCCCAAAATATATGCACCACAGCAGCTCGATATAGTTAAAATATTTTGCTTTCAAATCTTTTTAAAGCATTTGCAAAATTTCTCGGATAGCGAAATGTAAATTTTAAAATATCCGTGTATCATTAACGGCAAGTTAAACCAGAAACACTTTACTAATGTTTTATTTTTCTTTCTGAAAATTAATATTTAACTTCTAAGTATTGCAAAGTGTTTGAAGGTTAGAATCTCAATTGCAGCACTCAATTATCTCACTCTTTAGTTGCTACCACGAGTTAATGGTCTAAGGATTGTGGCCCCAAGTATTCTCCTTCCCGAACACTGTTATGTTTTAAACGCAGGATGTATATACACATTCACACTCCCTATTTGTTTCCTGAATACTCCAAAGTATTTGAGTGTTGTAATATCATATTCAGTACTCAATTGTCTCACTGTTTTACTGCTACCACGTGCTAATGACCTGAAGATTTAAGCCTCAGTGTTTTCCTTCCAGAAAGGTATTATGTTTTCAGCCCAGGATGCATATGCCCCTCAAGACTCCCTATTTATTTCCTGAATACTATAAAGTGTTTGAATATTGGAATCTCATATTTAGTACAAATTGTCTCAGACTTTTATTGTTACCACGTATTAATGGTGTAAAGATTTTGGTCCTTAGCATTTTCTTTCCTTGAAAACGATTATGTATTAGGCTCAGGATGCATATACTGCTCCAGATTCCTTATTGTTCTCAGCACATCTTGCCTACTTTCGAAACAGTTGTTATTTGAGGTTTAATCGTATACCAGGTGTGTTCAAAACAAACAGTGTTAAGAGCCAATTTGGGAATGTACACGTATTTTAGAACAGCCAAAAACTGAAACTAGATTACGATGATTATGAAGGAAATTTTAAGCAGCGTTTTAAGAAATGTTTTCTATTAAATAATACTTCATTCTCTAAGCGTTAGAATAACTAATATATCTAAATTTTCAAGTAGTTTTAATAGCTTTTATCATAAATTTTCTTTTGATTGCTTTGTCATATTATTCCAATCGGGCATATATATATATATATATATATATATATATATATATATATATATATATATATATATATATATATATATATATATATATATATATATATATATATATATATTTATTTATTTATTTATTTCCCACCTATATCCTATACCCGTTACAACCCCCTGAACTTCTAAACGGTGATACCTTAGGCCATAAAGTTGTTGTCTAGGTATAGTAAAAAGGCTATGCGCTACTCGATAAGACAAATTAGAATGCCAGCTATCGGCAAATTTTGGAATTAGCGTTATTATCTCAAACACGTACCAGATACGGGAAAAAAGTCAATTACAAAGTTCTTCAGCATCATCGATTTAGTAAGAAAAGATACCTTGCGCACATTCATACTTAAAGCAGAATGTAGAAAATGAGCATTTGTTTAGTCACGATTTCGAATATTGTCACGTCATAAAGAGTGGAAGAAAGAAACTGAGACACTTCCCTATCTTCAGGATCATTTATTTATGTTGCTGAAAATGCTCTCCATTTGCCACTATACACATTTGCACTCTGAACCTCCGTGAGGTGGTCGTTTCTAGCTTCGCTCGCGTAAAACGATGCCATAGTGTTGATAATCATGACCAAACAAATGTTAATTTTCTAATTCTGTTTTGAGTATTAATATGAGCAAGGTGTCTTTTCTTACTAAATCGATGATGCTGAAGAACTTTGTAACTGACTTTTTTCCCGTATCTCGTACGGTTTTTGAGATAAAAATGTTATTTCCAAAATTTGCCGATAGATGGCGTTGCAAGTTGTCTCATCGAGTAGCGCATAGCCTTTTAACTATAACTAGAAACTGACTTTGGCCTAAGCTGTTACCGTCTAGAAGTTAAGGGGGGTGTAACGGATATAGGTGGAAATCCTGTATACAAATTTAAGTTCGTAGCCGTTCAGTCCAATGTCGATTTTTCCTCACTAAACGTTATTTATTTTTCATCAACATAAATACAAAACACAATAATTCACAGCTGTAAGTTACCAAAAATGGGGATTATTTGCCCTACCAATCATTTTGATTTGACTTTGGCACAAGTTTGTTGAAAGAGCCGTCGAGAAAGTGATAAAGGGCCGAATACGTCTAGCAAGCTACAGTTTGGCTGCCCTTGATATGTACCAACACAAATCAGTATCCAAAGCGTAACGCTTCAAAATGTGTACGCAAAAATGCAACAGAAAAGATCGAAATATCAGGCTGAACGAAAGAGACATTTAATGTAAAATAACTTCTTACAATATGAGTTTTATTAAAGAAAAATTTTAGAGTTTTGTGTTACTTTAATCATTAACACGTTAGACTTAAGCCCTTAACTTAAAAGGGTCATCAACTTTTAAAACATGCATGGAAACGTTGTCCTGTTCGGAAAGTGAAAGTTTTAAAATAAAATTAAAACTAGTTGAAAGCCCCGTTAGAATGTCTTGACCCAATTACTATATCGTTTAGAACACACGAGTTTCCTAAGAATTTTACGAAAAACATCAAGAATGCATTTTCAAAAGCATAATTGCTAATGATTCCATTACTCAAATACCGTGTTCTTAAAACTAGCCGAGTTAAAATGGGCCGTCATTTAACTTGCAGTAACTAATAAGAATCGTCTTGCAAAACCTTCTAACATTCATTTTTCTGGATCTTAAAGCGTCCATTAGAACAAGTGCACCTTTCACATTGGAAATAAATTAACAGCTCGGTAATTGACGACATTCACTTTTACCCTTTGAAGCAGACGTTGAGTTTGAGGAAACGTTTATTTGTATTGAAAATTATTCTATTCTAGTTACTTAGGAATAACGTAGCAGTTTGTTTATTTTTGATAATTGTAAAATTAATCATTTCAAATTTCATTCAAAATGCACCCAATTATAAAATAAGATATCTCGTAATTTTTAATAAAATAACAGTTAGAAACTTTCATTCATAAATAAATTTATTCGGTAAAATTGCTGTTCGCAGAAAATATTGCGCATAGATTAAATATTGCTCATAATTACTTATAAATTATAAACTGAAAAAGAACGTTCGAGGTTTATGTTTTTATATCCGGCGACAAAAGTTTTAAAAGAAGTGAATTTTTATCTATATATGTAAAAATAAAACTCTTGAGGAGGTATACACGAGAAATTTATAATTAGATATTAGAAATACTGTTTTATAATGAATCTGCCTTACTCAGAATATTTAAAAATATTTGAATTTTTAACTCCCCAATAATTTTAATGAGTAATAGTACCACGTGTAGAGTTTTTTTTTTAAAGCTATTCATTAGTAAGTCTAAATTAGACAAATACATCATTATAACAATTTGAACTTAAAATATTTTCAAACGTGAGGAGGTATTTTTCAAATTTTACTTGAGGACGAAGTACAACAACAATTGTTAATATTAATTATAATTAAAACAAATTTGAAAATCTCTTCCTTTTTTGAATAGTAGGAATCTTTAAACGAAAACTGAGTTTTATGTGTAATACTTCGTAAATGACTTTATGTACAGTTGACTTTCAAAATTATTTGGGGAACTCATTTATGGATTAATTATGTGTTATCAAAAGTGAATATCTTATGAAGTATATTTAGATAATCTGTTAACAATAGAAGGTATTGTGAAAATGCTACGAACCAGTATCTGACGCATTGAACAACATTATATCATTGCATGCCCAATGAATATTGGTTTCCAAGGAACGATATTTTTGTGGCTGGGAAGCAATATTGGCGTCTGTGAAGTGGAATACTTTGGTGGCATAGATCCTACTAACCGTTGTGACTTAGCAACCATTGCGTAAACTAAGACTTGGTTAAATGTTTTTAGAAACAGTATTTTCTGGGGCAATATTGAAAGGTAATTGGCATCATCACCGAAGAGCTTCTAATGTCCAGTAATCACCCCTCGACTTCCAACTTAGCATTGTTGTGTATCACTTTATAAATTAAATAGTATAAATTAAATATACAGAGCATTAAATACGTTTATAATATTTTTATCAACCTGTTGTTTGAGTTTGATGAGTGTCATTAGATTAATTTTCGCGCGGATTAATTGTAGTGGCATTCATAAAAGTTTAGCAATTAATTAGGTAATAATTATAAATTATGTTTTATGTCCGATAAATGTAGCATACAGTGATTTAATTTGTTTTGGTATTCGATTGACTGACAATTTTCCATTTATTTTAATTCCTTTTCATTTTGATTGACTGACTCAATTTAAAGTGTTCTTTCCTAAAGAATGGTTTAGTCCTAAAGTTCTTTCCTAAAGTTTGGTTTAGTCTTTTATTTATTTACTCCCTTATATTTTTAAAGATTTTTTTATACGCTTAATTTTTCCTTTTTTATACATAAATTTTAAATTATCTCGAAATGAATTAAGACCCAGAAGTTCTTCACAAAAATCCAAGCGACATAAAAAGAAAACGGCGCTAAGAGATTCTCAGTTTCATTCAAGAGAAGGGACAATTTTTGCTCACTGTTAACGAAAAAAAGCCAGTTTAACGCCGGGAATGTACTGATAAGGGATACCCTCGATCCCTGTAGTGGAGGTCAAGATCCCTTTAGATGGTTTCGTCCAATTGGAGAAGATATGGGGAAACTTGAAGGGGTGCACCGTAGGAGACTGGAAGAAAATTATATAAAGGGTTGACACGAAAAACAGGGTCTGGCGCTCTTTCTCTCTCTCTCTCGCCCCCTCTCTAGGAGACGGCTGATCTAACGTGGTACAACGAACAGTTGCCATCTCTTTGCCGAAGAAGATGCCCTGGAAAAGCGTCGAAATGCTCAACCTGTTATTCTACAGATATCAGAAAATTGCCTAGACTTGGAAGAAGCCTCGAGGCCACCCTAAACCTCATAGTGAGATAAGTTTTTTTTTAAATTTTTTCGCCATGGCATAATTTAAAGTAATTTTTTTTGTTCTTTTAATATTTTTATTTTGTCAGTCACTCGTCTATCTTGCTATTTATATTTCTATTGTTTGGGGCCATTTTTTTTCGCTTAATGATGTTCAATAGGGTTTATACAAAAACCTACTTTCTGAAAAACCGGTTTTCGAATTCCAGATTTCCAAAAAACTGGTTTTAGCCGGTTTTTGAATTTTTGTCAGAAAAAAATACAATAGGGAAAAATATTTTATTTAATATATATAAAATAACAAAAAATGAAATCAATATCAAAGTCAAAATATAAGAAAAAAATTAAGGATTACACATTACTTGCACAAAATAACGAAAATTCAAACAAACATTTCAAATTTCAAATAATATTTATTTTTATTTCACTAATTTTAATTTCTCCTAAGAAAATAGGATTTTAAAAAACATAAAATATCCACTGAACGGTTTCTAAGTCTTGTTCTTATTTTGTACTCAATATTGCCTGAAATTGAAAATACTCGTTCACTAGCTACTGAGCTTGGTTTTATTGTTTTCAGGGCATCAAATAACAAATCTAAGTTTTTGGATTTTATTCGTTGCCTCAAATAATGACAATTCAGCTTTCAGCGTCTTTGGATTTGTAAGTTTTTCTTCAGGGTCTTTAAGAAATCAAGTAAGTTAAAAATTAATTTTTACATATTAATTTGAATTCTTTTAAAATAAATTTGTCACATTTGAAAACCGGTTTTCAAATTAAGAAAACCGGTTTTCAAATGTGACAAATTTATTTTAAAAACCGGTTTTTTAAAACCGGGTTTGAAAAAACGTCAAACCCTAATGTTCAAGGTGATACTTATTAATTTTAATACGAGGGATATTATTTGATAGTATTATAGTTACAAGTAGATTGAGAGTTGTTATTAATACGTATTTGTATGTTGTATCTATATTGAAGTTTAAGGCAATAAGAGAAAAATTCTACTAACTTCTTCTGTTATAAGAAATGAAATTGATTTTAATAACTTTTGTTATAAATAATGAATAAAATTCACTTTAGTCCCTCAGTTTAAATTGAGTCTGTCATGTTTTTTTGAGTATTCATTTGTGAATTTCTGTTAGCCTTAGAATCTAGGTTATTGTTTTAGTTTGGGGAAATAGAACACAACGCAACGCTCACAACGAGAACCAGTATACGACTAAATGAAAATAAAAATGTAAGTAAGAGAATCTAAGAACTCATCCAGTTTTAATAATAAGAAATAAGTTAACAATAATTAATAATATTTTTTGAATACTTGTACCTTTCATAATTTTTATATAACTTCATTTATTAATTAACTATAAATATAAATTACCTTTCAAATACCTCTTTAATAAAATATTATATATAAATAACCTTTTTTTTAATAATATAAATATAAAGTTTTTAAATACAACAGCATCAGTTTATCACTCTGAAATATCGATCTGAACAAGAAGTGCTATGGTATTGTGATTTCTACTAAAAATGAGTATGCTAGAGTTATGTTTTTTCCTCATACATAAATATAATGTTTAATTTCTTTTATAACTTTGTCTATTTTATCAAGCTTTCAGCTACACCTACATTTTTTCTTATTCATTTTTTTTAAAACTTTATGTAGAATGTATATCTCAATCAGAAGTATGGAGGGCAAAAATGGGATGATTTTGGGCTAGTCCCGCCAATTACTGCTGAAAGGACTGACTTCCTACTGGAAGGACCTTAAACAAAAACGGACGTCCTGCTGGCCGGACTCAGTGATCAAAAGTGGCAAGTGTACTAAAATTCTTCCGGAAGGTTCTATCAAAATATGTTACCACAACAAAATACATACTCCTTGTACTATCGGTTACGACATCGCTTCTGGAAATGAGAAAAATCAACACTTTATGGTTGGCATAAAAATAGCTGTTTTTTCGCGCCATAATTCAGAGTTGCTATATTTTCTCGCCTTATTTTTTCATTCGGCCTAATTTTTCCCGATGAGTTCGAATTTCGTACTTAAAAACTTGGACGAGGCAGGGACGTTGTCTAAAACGCCTGTGCTGATAGACTTCAAGTCGGTTATTACAAGCTAAGCGCGTCCTTTTATGGTAGAAAACTTCCATATTTTCAAAGTTTCGTAAAAAATGTTGGAATTGAAATTTTTGGAATTCTTTTCTGTGCTAGCTTAAAATTTTGTGCATTTTCTCGTGATAGTACCGTCAGTCCTGTAAGAAAGACAGGAAACCCTCTAAAAGCTCGGGAAGATGCGTCCTTCCTGAAGGCCCTTATACGTTCTATCATTAACTTCTGAGCACAAGTGAATAAAACAAGAAAATTTATAATGCTCCTCCTTATTGGAACTCATCAAGAGGTCATTGAAAATCTCATCTGAAGGCCTTATTTGAATAATGGTCCAACTCCACTTTTTAAAAAAATGGAGTTAGCCTCACTTTCATGTCATACACGTCATTTCTATTTTATTTTTAAACTGGTAAACCTCCAGCTTATTTCTGCTGCCAACAGAGGGCATTACAATTCAGACTTCAGCAGTCATTTCTCAGCACTTATTAGACTTTATGGCTCTGTATCTCAAACTGAACAAGAATGGAGTTGGACCACTATGTAAATAAGGCCTTCAATTATCAAATCTTAATACTGACAAAAGGGATCCAATAATCACTTGGATTCAGCTATGACTATGAGGTCAGAGAGGGTGGAAGGGGGTAAGGCCCCTCCAATTGTCGCCCCTGGGGTTGCTCGGTCAAAAAATTGAGGTAGCATTTAGTTAAGACAAGCTCCGACCCTTGTGGTGCTTTATTAACCGGAACCGGACAACTCAGCCCGAAGCCTATATGGACCTGATCTGGAACTTCCAGCCAGGGGGCACTGGATACAACAACAACAACAATCAGCTATGAATACCAATCTTAAGATATCCGACTACGTTTAAAACGTCGATTTTGATTAAAATTTCGTGATTTATTTTATTCCTGTTTCTTAAAGGATGTGAATTTCTGTTTCTAAACCTACCTTTATTATTTTTTTGTACGATCAATAGAAATTAATTAGAGATATTTATAGAAGACCAAAAACTTTCCATTTCAATATAAAAAGAAAATTTTAATTATTTTTTCTGAAGAATTTGTTTTTCATCAAAAATGTAAACGACTATCGTGATAACAGGAAATGGAATCATGATATGTCTATAAAAATTTTCAGGTAAGTTTTTTTTCATAATATTAAGAATTTAATGAACTACAGATTTGGCTCTAGGTCTATTAATTGTTGATTTATAGCGGTATTTTTAAAATATGTCATGAAAAAAAAACCCTTTTGTGGGGGGGGCACGAATTGAATTCAATTGGGGACCTCTTCAGCGCATTGACTGCCGGACGGTCCTTTAAATATGAAATATTATGATTTTTTTGAAATTGAATAACAATAGAATTGATCTTTGAGTAGTATTCAAAAGTTATACAACGAGAAAAATATAATATAAATGAAATGAAAAAAAAAATAGCATCGAATTTTTGTTTTGGATCATATCATTGTTAAAAACTATGTTAAGGCTAAAGATATAATTAGAATTTTCAGTTTCATAGCGGTAAAAGCGGAAAAAAAGCGACTTTCTTAAACGTTTTCTACAATTTTTCGATTTTAACTGAACTTCTATTAACGTTTTTATTTATTTCACGTTAAGTTGGAGGGGAGGGAAACCCAAATCCTTTTGATAGCACCACAAGGGTCAGAGTCCGACTTGGCTAAAGGACCTGTCTCGTAATTGTGAACCGACTCAAGTGACAATACCGGAACACTTGACCCCGCTCCTCCAGAAGTAAATTTGAGAATTCGGAGGACATTGCAGCCCCAACAGATTTTTCGTGCACCAGCCTCCATCAGTGTACACTGAAGTGGATTCATCAGGGACGTTCCGATCGAACCAGATCGAACTGGCTCGCTGCCCTTGCCAACCGAGCCATTCGAAATTACATCTAGTTTACATTTAATATACATTTGAACGTATTAAAATCACGTAGAATTTGACAACACATGCGCCTTATTTTATTCCGACACTGACTCGGAACCGTAATATTAAAGACACCATTAATTCATAATCTTACGACAGAACAAATTAAGTTTTCGTGTCCAGAGGATATCATGAAAATAATTCTTATCAAGATTAGAGGCTTAATTCTTAATAAAGCTTTAATGGTTTTGTTACTGAAAAATTGCAAGAAATTGTAGCATTCAAATTGACTTACAATAGATGAAAACTTTTTCTAACCAGCTTCAGTAAATATTCATTCAAAACTATTAAAATAGATAAAATTGATGTAAAAGATTAAAAATGCAGTTACATGAATATCGAGTTCCGTAAAATAGCTTCATTAAAAATTTAACAAATTTCACTCTAAGAAAAAAAATAGCCGGCTAACCATATGAGATCTTTCCCTTTTTCGCCTCGAAATTGGGCGGCAACTGAAGCAAAACTAACTTTTTACTTCGCATATTTGCTGGAATTTTAATAGCCTGTTGAAGTGGAAAAAATTTTTTAAAAATCTCTTGCTCAGTCACTTCACTTGGTTGAACTATTTTAATTACTGTAGAAATACTTTCTTCACAACTAATAAAACTCTTTGAAGATTGAGAACAAAATGAAAATATAAAAAATTGTATAATAAAGTTGGCTGAATTTGAAAGACATTTAAGGAAAATACTTTTAAAAAATTAATCCTTTTCCTATAAATAAATAAATAAATAAATAATAGACTTCACTGATCCAGGAACTTGATTACAAGTCCGCAACTGTAACACATGTCAAATGAAAATTATAGTGACTTGAGTAGTTTGGCTTGATAATCAGGCCCTGATTTTCCATTAGGCCGGGTAGGCTGGAGCCTAGGGGTCTACAAATGTTGGGGGTGCCCCCAAAATTTAAATTTTTAAAGGAAAAAAGAAAAAATTCCCAATTCAAATTTTTATTATTTTACCTTTTTAAATAGCATGTTTTTATATATCCTTTCAAATTTGATTGATTGATTGGATCATCATATGTATAGTTATATGTATAGTTCATCATGTGTATGTTATAGTGTATATAAGGGATTAATAAGTTTTTCTGGTTGAATTTTATTGGTGTTTTCATAATGAAGTTAATATGTTGTATTGTTTTTTTGTTATTTGATAATGTTCTAGGCTTCTACGCTTCAAATAGCCAATTCTTGGTAAAATGGTACTTTCGCAATGAATCATGATTATTTTTTTTTTGTGTGTCGATTTTGGAAATTTTACTCCCACGTCAGTGTTAGAGGGCCCTCATCCCTAGTTGTGCCTATAGTGAAGAACTTTCTAAATCGGGCCCTGTTGATAATGATATGTTGTTTGAAGTAAACCAAACTGCCACCCATGTAATATAGTGTGTAGCGACTTGAGATTTTGAACAGTGGGCCAGGGTTAAAATCCCGACTAAGGGCTTGGAGGTTCGTGCACTTCCTCTTCATAGGGATCTATGTTGGATCAAACAAATGGTACTTTCATAATAAAGTAGCTAGCAAAATTGCTGTGTATGTATGAACAAATGCCTCCACACATACAAGAAAATGCGCAAATGCGTGTACAGAATGGAGTGTGTTTCAGAGCGTGCTTTTGAAGATACATACGACCTATAGAGTATATTTATGACAAATCTGGAATAAAAAACGCTAAATTATACGAATCTCCACCGTATTCAGTAGCAACCAGGCAGCTGAGTGTAACGTTCATTGCGAGCTGGTCATATTTTCTGATCTGCATTTCCCCCCTTCTTCGTCATTTGGCAGTTTTTGGTAGAATATTATCTATTTTCTTCTTTAGCTGAAGATTCGTTTTGCTTCGCGAGATCTCATTCGAGTAGGACCTACTGCCTAAAGCCGATTCCGAACGGCTAAAAAACGTCCATCGCACATGTTTCGGGCCGCACATAAAACCTTGGTGGGTCGCAGTTTGAGTACCCCTGCTCTAGGGGGCTTGTAGGTGTGGGTTGAGGATACGATTCCCCCCCCCCCCCAAGATGTTGGCCCTAGGGGTGCTTGGTGTTAACTGGGCATATTATATGGAATTAGAACATGTAGTAAAATAGATGATCGTATAGTGGAACTTTTTAGAATTGTTAATTGGAGAAAACACCTTCTTATACATGTCTGAGATAATTAGAAACACAAACTCAATTAAAATAAATAATATTAGCATTTAATATCTTTTCTTATTATTTAAAATTAATTTTATCGTTAGTCACAATTTGCACAGAAACAACATAATAATTATCTACATACGTTAAGAAAGTATTTGAACACATAATTAAACCTAGCTACATGTATTAATTATTCTGTGCTCTCGCCTGATTAATTATATTACAAATTATTATTACTTACCACCACCCTTATTATAGACTGATGATTATTACTCATTGTTGTACTAAACTTGGTCCAAAAGAAGACAGCATACAAAAATGACGACTGGGGTTGAAGAGCGGACAACCTCGAGCAAAATCACAGTAGCAGCTTATTTCTCAACTGACTGAAAAAAACGTTAAAACTTCCCAGCACCGAAAACGCAGAGGTCAGAAAACTTGGTGTTAACTTGTTGTGGCAAAAAGGAGTGATGTTGATTCAGTACAGTGCTCCCTCTGCAAACAACCAGCATCTTAGCGATGTAAAATGGGTTAATATCGGAAGACAAAAATGCGTGTCACATTGAAAAAAAAATAACGTAGGATTACGTTTCTACATAACGGTTCTCCAGAAAGCAGATTTTAATACGTTAAAACCGTTTGTCGTCGCAAGTTACAATTATGGCAAAGCGCCAAACCCAGTCTGAATCTCTTGGGCAGGCAGTAAAGAGTCAAACAGAAAAGTACCAAAATACGTTAACATTTTGACATACGTATATATATATATATATATATATATATATATGTCGAGAATTAATTAAGAGGGAAAATAATTATCTTAAAATTTAAAGGGGCTTCAGGATAGATTATTTTCATGGCGCCAAACGCCACTAGTTTCATACAGCATAGAACGAGCGCGCCGCGATTTTAGGGGAATTCCCGTTTTTGAGAGATGCAGCCATATGCAGATATATATATATATATATATATATATATATATATATATATATATATATTGGCATTAATTGCATACATTGACCGTTGTATTTAATTTGAATGTACTCCGTAGCGAAGTGCGGGTTTTCAGGTAGTTTATCATAATTTAACTCTCTTTATTCGTTAAAATTTTAGAAATATAATTGTACCATTCTCTAATAAATTTAGAATAAGTTATCGTGTATTTGAAAATAAAAAATCCTATCGCGTATAAAATAGCAAACTTTATTCTGAAGTTCAGCAAAAACGATTAACCGTATTTAAACCGGCAACACGCGATTGGCTGAAATGCTCATCAGAGCATCGATAAATAGCTTCCCCGCATATTTTGTGTTTTACAGAACAATACGTCTCTCGCACCAGCCCGGCGATGGCTCTAATGATGGCGGCGAATGATGCGTTGCCAAGATAACTGCAGGAAGTTTTTGTTATCCAGACACCTGCAGTCGACGCTTGAATAAGAGATTCATTTATTATTCCCAACTTTTCCATATCAATATAACATATAATGCTCCTACGGTAATAATGTCCCTTTGATACTTTCGGAAGATAATGCTACTTTCGGGATTTACTTATAAAGCAATTTTTGTGATTTATTGCTTCGCAGAAAAGGATAAATCTCTTCATTTTGATTGCGAATAGTAATTAAGCGATAAATATCTGAACGCTATATTGGCTATATCCAAAAATTGCTAAGATTGAGAAAAAAAAAAGTCATTTATAATAAAGCAATTTTGGGGATTTATTGGTACTAAGTGAAGGATAAATCTCTTTATTTTTATTGCGAACATCAATTAAGCGGTTATTATCTGCACGATGTATATTCTATAAATAAACATGGCTTGGATTGAGAAACAAATTTTAAGTATCCTATAAAGCAATTTTTGTGATTTATTAATTTATAGAGAAGGATAAATCTCTTTGATTGAGAATAGTAATTAAGTGTAACTATTTGAACTGTCATGCTGTGTTATGTTATACTAACTAAATATAAACGCCAAGTTCAAGTTTAAATATTAAGATTCTTATGAAGCATTTTTTGTGATTTATTGGTTCACAGAGAAGGATAAATCACTTCAGTTTAATTACGAACAGTGATTAAGCAGAAAATTTCTGAACTGTTGTATTGGTCTTTATATAAACATTGCTAAGTTCGTAAATAAATATTAAGTATTTTATAAAGCATTTTTGTGATTTATTGGTTCACAGGGAAGGATAATAAGCATTATTTTTACTAAGAACAGTAATTAAACACTAAATATCTGAAAGGTAATACTGGCTATATATATACATTGGTATGTTTGAGAAAATATTAAGTTTCTTATAAAATGATTTATGTGATTTATTTGTTCCCAGAGAAGGATAAATCTCTTTATTTCGATTGGGAACAATAATTAAGTGGTGACTATATGATCAGTTTTATTGGCTGTATATAAACATTGCTAAGTTCAAGAAAGAAAAATGTATTTCAAACTATCTGAAGAGACAGTCAAACTTTGAACGATATCTTTAATTTGAATTAGAGAAAATGCATAATGGTAAACATCATCTACTGATATTTCTTGTTCCGCAGTTTCAAACAGTTTTAAACACTTAAAAAATGTTTAAAACTGTTTCACCTTTGCAGGAAAATAGTTGGAAATAAATGTCATATAAAAGAAGTGTTCACAATTCAGGCGGGGAAAGGACAAAAGTGGTTAAGTCACATTTTCAACTTTTTTTAGTTGAGGGAAAAATGTAATCTCCATGTTCAATTTATATTGGAATTGCAAATAATTATTATTTGCAATATTATAATAATTATTATGAATTACAATTTGTTCAATTTATAGTGGAATTTTTGTAGTTTTTGCAGAAAAACGCTTTGGACATACACCACTTGACTTACTGACTTACACCACTTTGCCTTTAACCGTCTCAATTATAGTGACACAGATTCATAAGTGATAAATTACAGTGATTTCCGCTTATAAGAATCAAGTTTGTTATTACTTTTTTTGATTCTTATAAGCGGTTGATTCTTATAGCCGAAATTTAGGTTTTTGGACAGGCACACACACACACCTATATATACATATATGAGATAATTTACCATAAAATATTCTTTAATTTACGTTATCTTTTATTAAAATTATTTTTTATAATTTTAGAAATACATCTTAATTTCTAGATTTATAAGTAGATACACATAATTATAGTAAGAGAAGAAAAGAATCCAATATTTGTTACAACATACCTGCTTAACAGTTTTAACGTTTCAACTACAGGAAGGGAGCAAGTAAAACTTTTCTATGGCAGTTTGATGTAATGGAGTTTTCATGAGGCTGTTTATAAATTTTTCAATACCAATAGTCTCAGACGAAGATTCACCTTCTAGCTTACATTTCACGGTTTGATAACATGCTGAATCTACTAATGTTACGTTTGTCTAAGTCATAGTGGACACTTCGCCGAAGATTTATGTGTTTCAGGGTCCAGGAAGCCGCAACCAGGATGTGGGAGGTGGGAAAAAAGAGTCCCTGTCTTTGTTTGCCATTGGAAAAAGTGAAATCGGACCCGGACGGGTAAAGATGCCCACGGGTCAAGCTAATAAGACAGTGATGTGCTAAGGGGAAACTATTATGTTATGTCTAACAAAGAAAGGAATGCATTTTACAACTGTATTCCATCCCATCTTATCACTCTTTCTTTAAAAAAACATAAATAAAAAGAACTTCGTGGCTTTTCAGGGTTTAAGTTGCTTTTTTGGAAAAATGAAAGGAAAGCGAGGAGTGTAAGCTGATTCTTAAAACCGGTGGATTGATTCTTTAAAGCGAAAATTTTAACATGGAAATAATACATTTGTTTTTGTTTTCGAGATATTGATTCTTATAAACGGTTGATTCTTATAACCACTGATCACTATAAGCGGTGGTCACTGTAATTTTTTATCTCCTGTTAAATTTATAAATGCTTGAAAAAATTTCTTCTGCCACTTAAAACCAAATCCACTGTTAATATTGTCTATATATATCTAAACAGTGTGCCGTTATACATTTTTTACCCACAGTCTGTATAAAAACGTTTTGATGTAAGAGCTCGCCTCCAATTGTTTTGGACGGGATCAATACGGGTATCAGTAAATTAATTTCCAACGCAAGATGTTGAGAAACTATTGAATATTCTGCGACTCACAGTTGCCCTCTTGATCAAATTTTCTTTGCGAACTCTGTACCTGAAATTGGAGGCATGAGCGTCCGAAAAAAAAAAAAACTCGAAACAGAAACAAGAGTTAACGTTTGTCGTTTCTCCGAACTCCGATCAGCAAGTAAGTAACTTTTGAGAGAAATTTATTTTCTCTTCCCGCTTTCAACTCCTGCCTTAAAAAAACAGCTTTTCGCAATTTTTAAAATCAATAGTCACCTTGAGTGCTTTCCGGAGAAACTCTTAAAGCATTCAACGTATTTTTAAGTTCTAGAAGACGAAAAATCTATTTTATGCTTTGCATGGGAATGGATTTCTCGCTTTCTTAAAGGAATCCAAAAGATTAAAATAACGTAATTAGACATTGGAAGTTAAATTTATCGCTCTCGGGGATTCTCGCCACTGAACTCCTTTGAAATTCATGTCATAACATCAGATTCAGCCAAGCTTGGATATTGTGAAAAGATCAGTGCACTGTTTAAGTACTTTATGGGATACACCTTTCTTTATTAGACTGTGGTTGAATTAAAATAGACTTTATATACAAACGCGATCATATAGATAAGTATAAATACATACATTATTATTTAAGGTGCTTTGTATACGGTATGAGAAGAATTATAGAAAATACATGAAATAGGCAATTATTTATCTTAAACGAATACATTAGGATCTAAAAGTTTTAACTTCTTTGAAGCTATTTTTATTTGTTTAATTTATATCACATCAAATTACCAATAATTTGGAGCTACCTTCTCTAAGAACATTTCTTGCATGAATATTTTCTGGATAAATTGCACAAATTTTGAATAATTATCCCTTCCAAACTGCTTAAATTTTAATTATTATCTTGCCTAGGCTTGTTTGAATCACAAGTTGCATTAATTTGATTGACCTTACAATCAATTATTTCGAATTCTTTATCAATTATAAGAAGTACATCTTTTGAACAATCTTATCAGTGTATTATAATGTATTTTCATTCCCTATTTTTCCAATATTATTTTTATTTACGTGCAAGACAAATTAGAGTTTTCCTGAATATTTTTTGTTGAAATTTGTTCAGTTTCCTTCATCACTAACCTTAAACTCGTAAGACGTCTTATCGTATACTGATTCTGTTTTTAAAAGGTCAAATAAAGGTATTCATCGGGAAAAAATTACATTGGTCTCTTAAGATTAAACCTTTTCCATCATTCAAATCCACAAATGACTTTTGAAAAATAAAGGCTAATTGCGTACTTCCTGAAATTTAACTCTTCCGCAGAACAGCGACTGGCAACTCTCTAGATCGATGCATTTCACTTTGACCGCAACTTTTAAAGTTTTCTATATATTATTATGTTTCACCGCGGAAATCGATTCCGTGTTCTCTGAGAGGCGATTTTTCACATCGAAGATATTTGCAAGTAAAGTTATTGCTATCAAGTAAGTTTGTCTGAAGTTCTACCTATCACTTTTGAAAATACCTGAAACCGAAAAGTTCCAATGAATTTAATTCAAAACATGAAATATCATATTACTTATATGTTGACTTCTCTTTAATCTTATAGATTTTTTTCAGCATAGTTTTAAAGAGTTTGTGGATTTTTTAATTTAACACAACCTGGTTATAAAATAATAATTTGTAAAGATCTCAACAATACTTTGTTGAATTCTTTGCTTTGATTTGTCTAAATCTAAAGTAATACTAAATTAAATTAATCTAAACATATATTTTTACGCCACATTTAGCATAGAAAACAAATTTTGACCAAAATTTCCTAATGTGTGTGAATGGTTCTCTTTCAGAAAAATATAGCTTCTTCAAGTTCCCTACTTTAATTACTTACCTTGAGTATCTGAAAGCCAAAGTTGCTGTTCTTTGCAATGTATAAAAAACTGTTCCTATATGTTTTAAAAGAGTAATACATTTAAAAAAAATAATTTCTTCTATACA
>OU015495.1:9637046-9654546 GCA_907164885.2 Dolomedes plantarius
AATAAACAAAATATATTTTTTTTCCTTGCTAATGCGGCAGACGATTGGACATTATCCAAAAAAATATTAAAATACAGTAAAAGAAATGTTCTAAAAACTGTACTATATTAACTGTACTATATTCTTTAGTATTCTTTATATTAGATTTAATTTTAATATTTTCTTCTACATTATTTTGTCTATAAAATTATCCTTTACGATTTTCTTATAAATATATATATATATATATTTTACATCAATTGTATACATTGATCGTCGTATTTATCATATAATATATATTTATATTTGGCATGAATTGCATACATTGACCGTTGTATTTAATTTGAATGTACTCCGTAGCGAAGTGCGGGTTTTCAGCTAGTCTAATATATGCTTATTATAATATCAATTTACACTCCTTGAAATTAACACTGAAGTATATATCAAGAATAGGGATGTACAAATATAGAATCCAGTGTTAATTTTAATGAGTGTAATTAACATTGTACAGGGCGGTCATAAAAAAAACTTTCCCGAGATATGGACATCTAGCAGCTGTTCCGTTCAACCGATCGAGAGGAGAGTTCAGATATAGTTATTCAGAGGTATGAGCTCGGGATTCTGGAAACGACAAGAAAGTGGAGCTCACTGTTACTGTTATAGGTACAGAAACTCGAAATTTTCGAATGGCAAAGCCCACTTTTTCCTGTCGCAAACTTCTCAGCGCATGCGAAAACCCTAAAGAGCGTTGAAACGGTACGTGCATAACAAAAAACGGACGCGTTATGCACGCACGAAACGGCCTAGAAAAACACGATCGGGGCGAACGGAGGAAATTTGCATATGACAGAGCCAAGACACCAATCACTGATGACAACACAGATCGGACAAAAGAAAACTTTTATTTGGATTACACATTTTCCACATGGGTGTCATCATCGTGTTTTTTGTTGGCCGTTGGCAGAGCTGTTTTTTGTGCGTGCATAACGCGTTCGTTTCTTGTGATACACGTACCTATCCAACGCTCTTTAGGGTTTTCGCATGTGCTGAGCATTTTGCGACAGGAAAAAGTGGGCATTTACATTCGAAAATTGAGTTTCGATACCTATAACCATAACTGCGACGCCACTTTGTCGCCGTTCCCAGAATCCCAAGCTCATACCTCTGAATAACTGTATCTAAAATCTCATCTTGATATCGGTTGATCGGGACAGACTTTGATGTCCATTACACAACGGACATTGATGCTATATATATATATATATATATATATATATATATATATATATATATATATATATATATATATATATATATATATATATATATATATATAGATAGATAGATAGATAGATAGATAGATAGATAGATATATATATTTGACCTGTGTTCTAATTTAAAGTGCTTGTATTAATTAGATGTTTGAAATGTTAAAGCCATATCGGTCAGCTGTTAGTGGTGGTGATTTTCTCATCTGTCAGTTTATTTAATTAATGTTATGACAAGGAATGCCATTAAAAGCTTACTGACTTTAAAGAAATTTTAAATTAAAGAAAATCCAATTACACGAAGCAAAGATACATTTTAACTACAAAAGAACAAAGACTTGCATAAAAGCAGCATTACTTTTGCTGTTTATGCGAAAGAAAGTAGAAAAAAATAAAGTACTGCAGTCAATAAATGCATTTAGTTAAGGTGAAAAACGGAATACTGATATCACAAATAACAGGAAAAACCATTGTCCGAATCTCTATTATCTGCATTACACAACGGATATAAATATTTGATAAAAACGAACTTTTATTATAATAAACAGCACATGAAATGTCTGTGTAACAGAGACAAAAGCATAAAAATCTTAGGTTTGTAATGTATTCCCGATTTGGAACGGATATATATATATATATACACAGTGGAATCTCGATCGATCGTTTTCGGATCCATCGTTTTTCCGTATGTGTCGTTCATTTTATCCAGTCCCAACGATCATATTGCTTTGTTATTTTTCCGCATCTATCGTTTTTCCGCATTTATCGTTCATTTCAATCGGTACCTTGGAAAACGATAGATCAAGATTCCACTGTATATATTTATATATATATATATTTAAAACTATTAAAAGTGTTAAAAATTTGAAATTTAAAAAATTTGAAATTGTTAAAAATATTCAAATTTAATATATTTTATTAAAATGTATTATTTATTAAAAATTATAAATTTTATTAAATTATAATTTATTATAAAGTTTTTATTAAAATTTTATAAAATTATAATTTTATAAAATTTTAATAAAAACTTTAATTAAAATTATAATTTTATTAAATTATAATTTATTATAAGGTTTTTATTAAAATTTTATATTTATTATTTACTAAAATTTATAAATTTAAAATTTATTAAAATTTAAAACTATAATATTTTTTAAACTATTAAAAAATATATATAATATATCTTCAAACTTTAAGATGACAAACCGAGCACAAAAATCGCGAATACCAGGAAACACCATTGCTCGAATCTCTATTATCCGGATTATACAACAGAAATAAATATATGATAAAAACGAATTTTTATTTTAATAAACAGAACATGAAAGGGGAACGGAAGGTGCGTAACAGATACAAAAACAAAAAAATCTTAGGCTCGTAAAGTATTTGCGATTTGGCAGCTGCGAAAAGAAGATGGACGTTAAAACAATTGTAAAACAATGTAGTTAAAACAATTGTATAACAATGTAGTTAAAACAATTGTAAAACAATTGTAAACAATTTGACAAACAATGTAGGTTACAGACTCTTTAAAAAAAGAGTAATGTCATTTATTATGCGCTTGTCATCTTTACTTATATAAAAGCCTAGAGTAGAAAGATGTAGGTATCCATTCCGCGACGGTCCAAGTCGGGAACATCTTAACATTGCGACGCCATTTTCTGAAATTTTTCTTGAAAAATAATACAACAAAAGTTATATATTTTGAAAGCCCTTTAAAAAATATGAAAATTTCAAGTGAACACCCTAGCTCAAAACCGTTTAGTTTTTGAAATATCTTCAAATTAAAATATTCAGTGAAAAGAATCATTTATTCAATTGAGTCATTCACTTTAATTTCGAATTCATTCTACTCCATGGTTTTTCATATTCCCTTTAAATAACTACATTTTTAATGTTTAATTTTAATGTTAATTAAATTGTGTTTCACTTTGCTAATAATGAAAATAATCATTTATTCAATTGAGTCATTCACTTGAATTTTGAATTCATTCTACTCCATGGTTTTTCACATTCCCTTTAAATAACTACATTTTTAATGTTTAATTTTAATGTTAATTAAATTGTGTTTTACGTTGCTAATTATTATATAATTATTATAAATTAATGCCTGCTGTGTGGTGAGACATTTACTTTTGAAACTATTTAGTTTTGATTTATTTTATTGTTGTTTACTGCTGTGTAAGTATCGTTTTCAGCAATGCCTGCTGTGTGGTGAGTCATTCACTTTTGAAACAGTTTTGGTTTAGTTTTGTTGTGTTGTTTACTGCTGTTTAAGTACAGTTTGTGTTATTTAATTGGCTAACTTTTTGTATTTTTATTTATTTAATATTGATGCAGAATTTTACACTTAAAGGAAAATTATATATTTCTGGAACCTATATAGCATTACGTACCTGTATTCATCGCAGTATATGTTTAAAATCTTTCTTCATTACATTCAAAAATAGAATCTTCGTGCTTTTTTTTTTGTTTATTTATTCGTATGAACTCATATGAGAAGGAAACGCTGATCAGCATTCCGTCATTTTTGACGGAGGTTATATACTAGTGTATAAGATAGTATTGCAATGCGTCAATAATTATAAAACATTTTTTTCTAACATATTTATTTTCTTACAGAAAGTGTTTTTCTAAATTTGATTTTCCGGATAATTCTGTTCCTAATGTATAGTAATACAATTATAGATTGAAAAATATATAATATGGCACTGAAGAAGAATGAAAACACACAGTGGAACAGTTTTTCTTTTCTGTTTGTACTGACGAAAGATATCTAAAATTGGAAAAGTAATTGGGACATGTTTCTTATTCAAGGTAAATTTTTCATATAATTTTAGAAATGATGCCTTCAGGCGATGAAATCAGACAGCATCTCTAAATACATAATAAGACAATTTGGAGATAAAACAGTACTCCTGCCTTTTAAGCATCCAGAATCATTTTTAAGCTATAATTGCCTCTATCAACAAAATGTTGTAGAATTACCTTTAGTAAAGGGATTTCGTCAGAGCGTAATTAAATATATTTTTCTACACCAACGTCGTCTGCAGTTAGAAAAATGGTATTAAAGGGACTCACGACCCTTAAGTCGAGGAAATAAGGCATATTTTCCTACTTTTTGACTCTTTGTAACTATTTCAATTTACTCCCAATTTTTCCAAATTTTATGTATATGATAAATTGATATATTTATTTTAATAAACAAATTTTCAACCCTCAAAATAATTTTAAATAATTTTTTTTAATTCTTTAGATGTACCTTGTTTTTTAAGTATTTTTATTGTATACTGGCTTACGCGCAGAACTATGAAATTAATTTTACACTTAAATGTATAGTTCCTGTTTTATATTTAAAATAAATAATTCAAAATACAATTGAACATAAAACATTCAACATTAAAATATATTTTCAATTATTTTAAAACTGCTCAATATATACTTAAACTGTCCTTAAATTTTTGCATTAATTTATCCCTGAAAAACAAAATGGGCAGTGATTGCAATAATTCTAGTTCAGACGCAATAAAATAAAATGATTATGCTGTGATAAAAATTTCATGGAATTATGTTTCATAGTTTTTGAGATATCAGTTGCGGAATGATTCAAAATTACATTTTGAGAAAAATGAGTTTAAAAAGTTTCTTGCCATAAACTTGATCAGTAATTAAATATTTAGAATATCAATATCTTCGGAACTAGGCGGAATATTTTCATGCGGTTTGCTTTATTTTGTTCAGAAGTGATCAGGCTTTAACATATTGTTTTCAAAAAATTGAATGTTTTAAAGATGTAAGAGTAGTGAGTCCCCTTAATATTTCGAAGTACTCATGTTATAGAAAAGGGAAATGGGTCCAGTTGCAACGTTATTGCAAAGGTAGTGTTACTTAGGATTTTGCTCACCTTTTCAAATTTTAGAGATACTCCTTAGATCTACATCTGATTCAAATTCTGAGACATCTCAACTCATTTCCAAAACAAGGCTTATAGTTCCTTTTCTTGCAGTGTCAGGCCTGGGAATCTCGAACTTTTTATGTCTAGTCCCCCCACCCCTTTGGAGGATTTTCCGTGATAAATAACAGACAAGTTTGGTTTAAATCATGATTATAAACAAGGAGGAAGTGAACCTATGTTTGACCTTTGACTGTGCTTAACTATTCTTTCAATTTACATTGGATTTCAATTGTATCAATATTATTGAGCTCCAGATCTCAAATATTCCTTTTTCAATTCTTTTCTTATATTTGTCTAAATGCACAGTCGTAGCGTCGGGGAGGCACATGCTCCCCTCCCCCCCCCAAATTATCTTGAAATAAATTAAAACGTTAATAGCAGTTCAGTTAAAATCGAAAAATTGTAAAAAAACCTTTAAGAAAGTGGGTTTTTTTTCCCGCTTTATGAAACCGAAGATTCCGATTATGTCTTTAGCTTTAAAATAGTTTTCAACAATGTTATAATACATAACAAAAATTCGATGCTATATTTTTTCTCATTTTATTTATATTATATTTATATTTCTCATTGTATAACTTTTGAATACTACTCAAACATCAATTCTATTGTTATTCAATTTATAAAAAAATCATAATATTTCATATTTTAAGGACCGACCGGCAGACAATGAACCAAGGAGGGTCTTTACTGAATGCAATTCGTGCCCCCCGAAAAGTTAGAAACACTCTACGCCTATGTCTAAATGTGAAGTAATATAAAATGAAACTGATGTAAACTTGCGTTTATACGTATCACATAACCTATAAAACTAATTGATAGCAAGCATTTTTGTGCATCATTCACACAGTGTCAATATATTATTGAGTTGTTTAATATATTGATTAAATTAGAATAAACAAGCCAAAAAATGAAAAGTATTTGGCGTCGGACACCACTTGCCGAAAGTGGTACACTTTAACTGTGTAGTGGAGATGAAACACGACAGTGTATACGTAGCCAGAGTGGTAATACTTCTAATAGAACGGTACAGGTGATGGATTCACACTATTGTAGACGTGGCGGAGGCCATATTCGAGGAAAAAGCAGGAACGCACACACGCTTGAGATCCAGAGACGAACTCCTTTTTCAGGAGTCAAAACACATCGCGGAGGAAATAACCACAGAGGGGAGAGGCATTGATGAAGATGCACAACATTGATGCGATACATATTATTTTTATTATTCCACAAAACGAAGACATTCCGTATTTAGCAGGACACAACCAAACAATACTGGCGGCAACCGGGTCGGCTGCCGGGGCTTGAGAATACAGACTTTACATTATGGTATAAGATTGGAAGCAGTTCTCGGACAGCGAGCAAAGAAGTAATGAAGCAGAACAGGCGAAAATCCTCTGTCTCACCTTTTATACTCAGTAAATTCTGACTTTGTCGTTAGGCTTAGAATTCTTTTAATTAGTTGACCCCGATCTTGTGGTATTTCTTCGAAGAGGGATCGAGATCAAGAAAGTCTAAAAATTACTTTCCGCTCAAGCATTAAAGAGAATACTAGGTTATTTCTATTTCCGATTTTGTTTTTGAAATACGGCTGGGCTTTATTGAGAAAAATTTAGGATATGCGTTAGATGTAGGACAATTAATATTAGTGGGGCGTTATTATTACATAGGTACATATATATATATATATATATATATAACGCTTCTTGTCCGTGTCATTATAAAATCCAATTCTTAGTTACTAGTCCGGAAAAATACAGTCGGGGCTGGACTTCTGACTTCTGGAACTCTGTTTGGTGGGGCAGTCGTCATGGCTAAGCAAGGCAAGACACATCAAAGTCCTACAACTTCTTTTATTTACCAATAAAAACGTCTCTGGCTCCAACGTTTGTATTAATATTCAATTTAATGCCTAACTTGCTACGCTATTCCAATCATTTAATTACTTTCAATCCCGCACATCGTAATAGCGCGACACGACGCGGTGGACAACGTCTTTCCATTTCGACTTTCCTACATGCTTCTGAAGTCATTCCTTTGTTTAAAATCCACATAAACACTTTCTACAAAGTTCTCGAACATCGCTGCGGAGTCACCTTCCGGTGATGAGGCTATAATTCCCCAACTGTTCACCTAGTCCAATTCTATTAATAGCTTCAATGCCATTCATTTCGATACTTTCAATTTCTTGTTCATTTTTGCGCTATCAAGTGTGATTAATCTGGTGTTTAATGTTTTAATTCCTATATTCTCTAGAGAAAAAACCTTTTTGGACCCCTTAAGTTTTAACCTCTTAATAAATCTCTGACATATATATATACACACACACACACACACACACACACACACATATATATATATATATATATATATATATATATATATATATATATATATATTCATTCTTGGGCCCGTATTCTTGGAATACATACTATCCCAGCCCGTAAGGAAAAGTTTAACTTCGCGATATCGCAGTGCACTTCGTATAGACTTAGAAGTCTTCTAATGAGTGAGAGTTCTCAAACACATTTTTTTTCGTAGATAATAATAGTTAGGATTTATTTTTCATCCCATATATTTTACGAAAATCGTTCACATCTATGGAGAAATAACTATCCTGAAAATTTCCTTTAGTATGAAAACCGCATTCATCCTTTCTGCGGAACTGAGTTAGGGAGGGTGCAAACTGCCAGACTGTCAAATACACCGTTCAAGAGGAAACGAAACGTAAAACCTCCGTAGTTTTTGAAGTTTAATAAGCTGTCTTCCCACTGAACTGCAAATTGTAACGAATTTCAAAAGTGATCCATCAAAACATTTCAGTTTTACGTCATGAGCGAAATATTATTAAATTTTTCGAAGCGATCAGAATTTGTGAAAAATTCATCCACGTGTAATTCGAAGTACAAGATTCTCGGTTCCGAACTTTCGAACTGTGTCAGAAATATTGACAGCGTATGGATACCTTTGATTAAAGTGAATGAATCAGATTTCACATGAAAAATGTTTTCCCGTGACCAGGCAAAATTTATTAAATTTTTATATTAAAATGCACATTTTTCACCTTTTGATGTAAAGTGAGGTAATGCTTCGTATCTCAAGTTTTAAATCCATGCATTTTTAACAAGTAACCATATTTGAAATTTCTTAGTTTTCCTTTACAATGCACTGTGATACAATGAATGAAGCATATATTTACTACATATACATATGCTTCATTCATTGTATCACATTGTATCACAGTATGGTTCAAATAACTTGAATGAAAATGTTGAATAATTTTAATATTCACTAATGTACTTTTAAGCTATTTCAGAATGTCATGTTTACCTGAATTATTCTTGGCATAAATGTATTGTCAACTCATATCAATTCATTCTGTTGTTTCAACAGCCGTGTAAAATTAATTCCTGCATGCATAGATTTAATTCTGCTTTAACACCGCAGTTATGGTGCACTCTATTAGATCTTCAAGTTTTTGAGTTTCATTATGTAATGCAATGGTCCCAAAATAGTTGGAACCGAGTATCTAGCGGTGAACACGTCGGAATTCGGCTTTGAAGGAGCTCGGTTATTTGCCATTTTCGACACTGCATTTTGTTAAATCAGTTAATCAAGTGAAGATTAATACAAAAGATTTTAAAGTTAAGAACTCATATTCCGGGAGCAACCTGATCGCTATCGCTTCGGAATTCTGCACTGTTGTGCTTGATTCGGAACTCGACAAGGGCCACTGGATTCTGTCGTATCTTTACCGGGTACGGGCACGTTATATCTGTAGACTGGATAGTCCTTCTCTGTGGCCTGTAGCGGTTGGAGGAAGGCACGGACCTATCAGACGCCGGTCCTGGGAGGGGGGGGGGTTTGATGGGTCTAAATCAGTGGTTCCCAACCAGTGGTCCGCTAGAGCTTCGGGAGTGGTCCGGCACCACATATAAAAAAGTTGCTAAATAAATGGGGATTTTGAAAGCAATGTTCATTGAACTAGTTGGGCCGATTATATCCAATAACTATCAGGTGTTGGATTAAAGTTTCTTAAAGGTTTCTTAAAGGTTAATCCTGTATCCCTTTTGCCTGAGGGATATTCTATAACCCCCATACTCACCGGAAAGTCCCCACCCTCCCTCAAGTCGGTGGGGGATGGTCGTAGTCCGCACATGGTTCAAATTCTGGCTTAGTGATCCGCAGACTTCTACGGGTTGGTAACCACTCGGTTAGATGGTAATAGCACCGAGCAAAATGCCTCCCTTCGACCCTTGTTGTGCCTAATAAGAGCTACAACAGGAGCCGGTGCTTTCTCATTATACCTATCAATCGCCAACTTCTCGCTCCGACCCTTGTTGTGCCTAATAAGAGCTACAACAGGAGCCGGTACTTTCTCATTATACCTATCAATCGCCAACTTCTCCTTCCGACCCTTGTTGTGCCTATTAAGAGCTACAACAGGAGCCGGTGTTTTCTCCTTATACCTATCATTCGCCAACTTCTCTGAGAACTGCGAGGAAAAGCCTTTCTCGTATGATTGCAAAGATCGGAGTTTGATCTCAGGAATATCTTTTTACAGATCGCAGACGCTACCACCGCACCACAGCGTTACTAATAAAAATAATATAAACTGTTAAAATGTACATATACACATGAAAATTAAATTTAAAAATTATTCAAAGATTTATTTTCTGATGTAGTTCTGTCCACTTCTCGCATACACTTCTTCATCTAAACGAAATTCCAATATGAAAGATATAACGATATTTATGCCACAGAAACAGCACATGTAGTTTGAAAATAATTACAAGATAAAAATAACTTTTTATATACCATGGTTTTAAATTTTTTGTTGAATCACATAAACTTGACAATTCTATGTATTAATAACTACTTTTTAAATTTTTTTTGATGAATTATCCCATCAACTTGAAAGAAAATGAAGTTAATTCGAAGTTAACATGCGTTTAACTTTTTCGTTCCCGTCCCAGCCGATATATGGCTGCACCATTCTACAAAACAAAATTAACTGAATTAAATCCTGCTTAAAGCTGGCTAAAAGTATTAAAAATATGCATTGTCATCGTGTTATGAGCCATTCTAAAAGTTTCAAGTGTCTAGCTTGTTAGTTAAAAATCGATTGCAAGATTTGTACTGGACAAACACATAAACAAACAAACAAAAAAGAGAGTTAATAAAAAAAAGTTTAAAATAATATGAACTGTTAAAATGTACATTTCTGTCCACTTCTTATACACATGAAAATGAAATTTACAAATTATTCAAAGATTTATTTTCTGATGTAGTTCTGTCCACTTCTTTCATACACTTCTTCATGTAAACGAAATTCCAATATGAAAGGTATAACGATATTTATGCCACCCAAAGTAGACATGTAGTTTGCAAAAAAATTTGTGATGTGCAAACTCAAAATTACCTTTTATTTTCAAATCTATTTTTTTTTCTTGAACCTAATATTGTTCCCAAAGGTGGAAACTGGGTGTGAGCATTGTGTGTTTTCTTGTACGGTCAAACCTGTTTTTGTGCGGTATTTTTTAATGCGATGTTTCAGGTGCAATTTATTTTGTGTGTGCGATTTGTTTTGCGCGGTTTTTTTACGTGGTATATGAATGTGTATTAAAAATTAAAATTATATAGTTGAAATTATTTATTTGAAATTCCAAAAAGAGCTTCGATCGTATCGCGAAATTTAGAAGCAGCTGATCAAACGACCATCGTCGCAAAAACTTATCACCGAGTGCGTGGTAACAAAAAATAAATCAACTCTAATATCTTTAAGTGACGAAAGCGATTACGAACCAGTTTATCAGAATATATATATATATATATATATATACAGTAGAACTCCGATTTTACGTTGTCCGCTTCGTATGCTATCCCGCTTCATACGTCATTTTCTGCTGGTCCGTGAAAATTGCCTATACTATGCTTAGATTATGTTGTAACCCCGATTTTACGTTTGCCCATTTCGTACGTTTTTTACCGTTGGTTCCATGAAAAACGTAAAACCGGGGTTCCACTATATGTATATATATATACAGTCGAACCTCCATATATCGAAGTAGCAAATTGCCGGAAAAGAATTCGATATATGGAAATTTCGATATATAGAATGGAGCTTAGTTTTATCATAATTCTCCTAAAAAAATTAAATCTAATTTTCATATAAGAAACTCCATTTCTAATTTATATGCGAATTCCTATTAAATGAAAGTTAATAACAAAAATGAATTAATATGAAAGATTTATTGAGTACTACATACCTTTAAAAAAGCAATAATCCAGACAGTGGTTTTAATGATCACAGTTACCTTTTTTATGTATTCAGTCCACTAAAAACTTAATGAAGGACCTTATCCGCGAATTGAAGTCCATGACATATTGTTTCAAATGCCAAAAATTGGGAGATTTTATTCTGAAGTGCTATAAAATGTGCCAATCTGTCTTGAAAAAAATTTCGATATGTAGAGATTTTTTCGATATATAGAAACAATTTTTCTATGTAATGAACATGGAGATTTGCTAAGAGTTCGATATATCGAAAATTTCGATATGTGGAAGTTCGATATACGGAGGTTCGACTGTGTATATATATATATATATATATATATATATATATATATATAACAGTTCCGTAACTGACTCACTGACTGACATGCAACGCACAGACCAAATCGCTGGACCTAAAGGGCTGAAATTTTGCACGGCGATTCTTCTTATAGTGTAGGGGTACGAGAGATTTTTGAAAAATTCTTCTTAGATTTTTTAAAATTAAATTTTAAAGCTGTTTTAGTAACTTTTTTTAAGTTTGCATTTAAAATAATAATTTGAGGGTTATAAAATTTATATCACTAGAACGATCATAAAAATTCCTTTAAAATGAAATCTTTTTCGAATCTTTACCTCCATTTTCTGATTTTTGGTTTATTTTTAAAGATTAATTTTTAGAGTTTAATTTATTAAATGATGATCACTTTTTTTTTCTGATACTTTAAATAAATTTACCGTCACGTGCATAACAACTAAATAGACAAAAAAATTTTTTTTTCTTGCTAATGCGGCAGGCGATTGGACATTATCCAAAAAAGTATTAAAATACAGTAAAAGAAATGTTCTACAAACTGTACTATATTAACTGTACTATATTCTTTAGTATTCTTTATATTAGACTTAATTTGAATATTTTCTTCTACATTATTTTATCCATAAAAATATCCCTTACGATTTTCTTATAAATATATATATATATTTTTTTATATCAATTGTATACGTTGATCGCCGTATTTATCATATAATATATATATATATATATATATATATATATATATATATATATATATATATATATGTATGTATGTATGTATGTATATGTGTGTGTGTGGAATACAATGCATAATGGAAAAATACCACCCCTTTCCCCTGCATCCCTCAGTGTACCTGATAAGTACTTATCCGGCCAAGGGGCATTCGTACTGCAACAACGACTCCGTATTTATATCGTTCTGCAAATTCTAAAATCTCGACAAGGAAGTGTATGCAGCTCTCCTCGAGAGCTCTTTCTGATCGTTACACCTGAAGCCCGAGACCCCGTAGATGTTGTTATGTCTCATTTTGGAGTTCTCTTTGTTATTATCATTGTTTTTTACGCTATAGTTGTTTTTGTAACTATGCCATTGGAAATAAAAAAAAATAACAATGCATCCTATCTGAGTTCAGAAGTAGACTGTTAGAAAATTGCCATGAATCATAAAAAAGTTATTTTTTTCCATCTATCTCGAGACGATTTAAATCACTCAAGCGAATTTAAATCTTATCTTTTCAGATATAAAGAAATAAGTAACATTATTTTAAGCCTAAAACTATGTGATACAGATGGTAATAGATTACAATTTAGATATATTCTAATTCGTAACAATACACGCTAACAATTTCATATTTATTACGTTTATACAATTTAGATAATTAGGGTTCCTTCATCAACACATTCACAGTGCATTTTATTTTATGCTTATTTCCCATGCACATATAAATAATAATTAATATGAATTATAATAAATTACAATTAGTATATATATTTTTTCAATTATATTAAATCTAAATCAACTTGAGCCATTATGTTAAATACTTTGATAAGTTAAAGTATTATTATTTAAAACTGTATTTAGTTGATTAATATGTGTACGTGATTCATTTGACATGCACATATTAATCAACTCAATCTCTCATAGCAATTTTTTAAAATAACTAAATCTATTAATTATTTTTACTGAAAGTTTGTTTAATTTTATTTCAATAAATTGCAATTGATATATATATATATATATATATATATATATATATATATATATATATATATATATATATATATATATATATATATATTTATATATTTATTTATCTATTTATTTAAATTTAAATTCTGTTAAATCTAAATTCTATTCACCCCTTTCTAATTAAAGCTCTGAAAGTAATCAGCAGCTATTAATTAATTATTCTATCCTAAAAATATCGTCTGCACTTTATAAAAATGTGTTTTTTTCTAGCGAAGAAAAAATTATTAATGGGGAATTGAGAACAGGTACCATTTACAATAATGGGATCAGAAGTCATCATTCTCTCCTCAAAGAAACTGATAAATTATCGAGTCAACTACAGATAGAGATTCCTGATTGATTTTTCTTCGCAGAGAAAAACAAAACCATCGGCTAAACAAAGGGATATCAATATCTGAAAATATCAAATCAAGTCTGTTTTATTGTAATTCTTATCGGTTTTCTCCATTTAAATACTGCTTAAAATTATTGAAACGTTACCAAACTAAATTGAGAAAATTACAGGATACAGAAAAGCATTAAAATTTAATAATCTCTCACGGGAGCATGGTTTTAGATTTATTCTCACATTTGTACTCTGTCATTTAAATACCCGGATTTATTCATTTAAAAAATTTGCGTAAAAGGAATTGAAAAGTAAACTTGCCATAAGATAGTGCTAGTGTACCTAATTATAGCTTAAGTTTTGGCACCGTTGTGTCAGATTTTTATTTGCTTGTTGTTACTTTTGTTAGTGGTACTCAAGTATGCCCTACCATTTTTTAAAATGGATAAAAGCATGGAGCAAAGAGTTTACCTCATATTTTGTGTTGTCACCGAAATGTCTTGTACTAAATCGTTAAAGATGTTGGAAAAAGCTTACGATGGATAAGCTTTATCGAAAAACGAGAATACGTGTACAAAGCATTCAAAAAAGGCCGAGAAGGGGTTGAAGACTTGCCTCAGGTCGACCTTCAAGGTCTTCAACTCACGAAAGCATTAACAATGTGTAGAGAATGGTGATGAAAAATCGTCATTTAAGCTTAAGTGAGATAGCTCTAGATTTACACTGTTTTAGTTGATGTTTTGGACATGAAACGCGTGACGGCACGGCTTGTTCTGATGGAGCTGAATGTTCTTTAAAAAGAGCACCGAAAACAAGTTGCTGAAGACATACTTGAAAAAGCCAATTCGGACCGTATATTCATGAAATGCATCATTAAGGATGACGAGACGTGGGGTATGAGTTTCTCATGCAAGGCAGCCAACACGCTTCAGCGTCAAAGTCGCTAGAAAATCAAAGTCATGAATGTTTTCTTTGACAACTGTGGTGTTGTCCACTCGGAATTCCTTCCAGAGAGGCATTCAGTCAACACACAATATTACCTGGGCGTTATGAGGCGTTTGAGGGAGAATGTTCGATGGAAAAGGCCAGTGTTGTGGAAGAACAATTCGTGAATTCTACACCACGATAACGCACCGGACCACACATCAATCCTTGTACGTGATTTTTGCGACGAAAATCCCAACGAATGTCATCGATCAAGCACCGTATTCGCCAGTTCGGCCCCGGCTGACAATTTCCTGTTCCCCAAACTCAAATTACAACTTCGTGGAAGTCGTTTTTAGTCCACTGAACAAAATTCGCTGAAGGAACTCAAGGCCATGACGGTAAGCGCCTATAAGAAGTGTTTCGACGACTGGAGTATTCGTTGCTATAAGTGTATTTCATCCAGTGGGGCGTATTTTAAAGGACACAGAATAAAGTTGGATGATTAAACCAATAGTTTGTGTTTTATTGAATAATTCCCGGTATTTGTTTGACCGAATGTATACTATCTTAAATTTATTTATTTGTCGTTAAATTCAAGCTTTTTGTTGTCTTAACGTTGAAGGATAATTGCTATTAACATGGTAATTCTCATTAACAGAGGCATAAATTTAGGTCATTCAGTTGAAGTGCACGAATTTATTTAACACTAAGACGAGAACAACTTTAGAATTTATTTAACACTAGAAAGACGAGAATTTTTTTCTTACTAATAAGAGTGAACGCCGTCATTTTGACCGTTAAAAATAAAATCAAGAATTTAAAATATTTAATTTTTTAAAATGGTTAAATGCTTTAAATTTTGAACTATTTCATATTTTGAACTATTTCATACCAATATATAATAAACTTGTATCTATTTAGATATATTTTTATGCAGGTATGCCGAACTGACAACCTGGTATGGTTTATCCGTAAAAATATGTTGTGCAGTACTAATTTTTCCACACCAATATTTCCGAATAGCCAATATTTCTGTTATTTACAAAATGGGGAAGAGACGAAAAGTAACTAGCATTTTCCCGGTATTATTTTTAAGATTTCTGCCTGTTTTCTATATTGACGTCAAATCGACGGCTTTCACTCTTAGGTCCCATTATCACTCTTAGGTCCCATTATCACTCCTTAAGTCCCTCTACGAATGTCAGTGAGGGTACGATCCCATCCTGATGTCACCCCTAGGGTTGCTCGGTCAAAACTGAGACGCTATGCAAACCGAGCCCGTAACCTATATGGACCTGGTCTGGAACTTCCATCCAGGGGACATACGAAACAACAACAACTGCGAAAGTTGGACGTTTTCTATTAAATGTTTTTTCCCTGCTAATTCGGGGCAGCGACCACATCGGCCATAAGCCCTCTGGCAGCCCAATAAAAACTAGCCTTGTTATGAAAGTTGTCAGGAGGACAGTTCAAAAAAGAAAGCTCGGGACAGCTTGTCAAATGAGTAAAATCCATAATAGCGCCTGAAGAACACGGGATACAGTCAAGGCTATCTACCACGCAAATACGGCACAGGTGATACTGTAAAAAGTCACGGCCAGTCAAAAGTCTAAAATTAGCAGTGAAGACCGAACGAGGAAGGTTTATGGAAAGTGGAGAACACAGCAATGAACTTCAGGCCTTACCCACCACAGCTTCAGCATAGTGATTTCGAAGGGACCTTTGTAATTTATATTTTATTACTCCACAAATTTGCTGGTAGGACAGAGTAAAGTGTGGTTTCCGCAAGTTACATCCGTATTTTGCAAGGATGTCGGCTTTATCGTTTCCTGGAACCCTGCAGTGACTAGGAATCCATTGAAGGACAATTTTCCAGTCTATAGAAATTGCTTGATTAAGAAACTTCTTAGTTTCTTCCACGTGGTAGGAATCACTTATTGTATGTGAAGTAATAGCCAAAATTGCAGATTGAGAGTCTAGAAAGAAAGAAACTTTCCTAAGTGGAGTACATAGATTTAGTAAATTTAGAATTGTAAATTTAGAATTTAGTAAATTTAGTAAATTTAGTAAAATTTCTATTAAATGTAATTATATATGAATATGTTTTCACGGGTTAATAAGGATTTATGACGGTAACTTCTACAACTTATTTTAGGAAATAATTTTTAAAATGTGAAGTCTTCTACATGCTTTTGAGTCTACCAGATTACTCTAAATATGTTATAGAGGCATGATCTTCGTAAATTCGATAAATATTTTATAGTTGGTTAATAAATATCGTTAAAAAACGATTGAAACGTTAATCAAATTCAGAACATTCTACGATACAGTAAAGCATTAAAATTTAATCATCTCTAATGGGAACATGGCTATTGATTTATTCTTACGTTTATACTATCTTACATTTATTGATTTATCCTTACGTTCTTACATTACTTACTTGAACGTTCACAGATAATCATCATTTTCCGAGAGACATAAATTTCGTTCGGCAAATTGAAGCGTACGATTTCCTCAGCGGGCAAAAGAGAAAAGGAGATATATCTGAAAGGATTATTGCGCTGTCTTAAATTATAAAATTTATTTCTCAAAGAAACTTAGATGTTATTTCAAGACGAATTGAGAGAAGAAGTTTAATGGTACGATCCAAGAAAGATTATAAATGTACCACGTAAAACCTTCGACGAAAATCGATGTTTCTTAGAAGTAT